>MDKI01103022.1:0-11366 GCA_005239505.1 Nicotiana paniculata
GCTCTAGAAACTCCAACAAATGTTTGTGTTTTATTTCCACAACTCCATTTTGTTGTGGTGTGTAAGGAATAGTAGTTTGGTGCAGAATACCTTGACTGCTAAAGAAAGCAGCAGCTTCAGAACTGCTACCAAGCTTATAGGCATTATTAGATCTGAAAGTTTTGAGTGAGGATCAAAATGTATTTTGACCATAGAGGTGAATGCTTTTAGTATAGAAAGAGAATTTGCTTTGAAATATTAAAGATGGGTCCATGAAGCTCTGCTATAGTCATCAACTAATGTTAAGAAGTATCTAAATGTCATGGCCCAAAATTCATAAGGTCGTGATGGCGCCATATACCACTGTCAGGCAAGCCCATCATTAAATGGTTAAGTTAAATTTCCTACTTTAGCTTTTTTGAAATCATTACCTTTCACTTTATTACATAGTAACTGAATAAAATACGCTAAGTAAATACGATAGTTTAATATTCCATTCTTATGAAATGCATCCCAAACACATCCCAGAACCCGATGACACAAGTACATGAGCAGATTCTAGATGTTTCACAAATACTACAAGCTTGTCCGAAATACAAATTGGACAAGGTATTAAAGATAAATATAAACACAATATGAGGGAGACTCTGTCGGATGCGCGTCGCCTCCGGATGATGCAGCTCACTTAAGTCTCCAAGTCATCCATACTGTTATGAAGGTACCTGTGCAACAAATTGCACAGCAAGCGTAGCATGAGTACAAAAACAACGTGTACTAAGTAAATATCCCGCCTAACCTCAGAGAAGTAGTGACGAGAGTTCGAGTTGACACTCACTAAGGTCCAACAAAGTAATTTAACAAGATATGATATCAGTAATAGGCGTACGAGGATGATAAAAGCAGTAAATATTAAAGATAACTGCAATTCAATAAATACTGAAAGTAAATAAACAATTACTACTTCATTTTCCCCCAAAGATCTTAAGTAAACAGTTACTTCTTCATTTCCCCCCTAAATATCTTAAATAAAGAGTCCATGAAATCATTAACAATTTAGCATGCACATACGGGATAAGGACAACCGGCCTGAGCCATCATAATAATCATATATGTGCACTGCCGAGGGTCGAATGACCCAAACCATAATATATCTTTCAATCTCACCATGGCGTGCGGCCCGCTCCCATGAGAGTGGGGGAAATAACACTCCGCTCGCGAAATGTAAATTGCAAAGCGGTCACATGAAGTCATGCACAATCAACAGTCCACCCCGACTACATCGGGAAAAAAATACTCAAGTAAATGAAAATTTCTCTTTTAAAAGTCACAAAAATATTATTTAAATCTTTTTCTCGAAATTCATTCTCCAAGTTTAGTAATATTCAATAATATACCCTTATCAGGAATATAATTATCCATGGAGGAAATCAATTCTCTTTCTAAATGATTAAGAAAGTTACACTCTAGCCTTCTTAAGAAATAAATTACCAAATTCAATAGCATAATCAATTTAATATTATTGGCAGGATCACACGTACAACACGTAAGGCATGCTAGCGGGTCCTAGACTACCCGGACATAAGCATAATACTACTCACAAACCCTCGTCACTTCGTGGGTACGTAGCCCCCACAAATAGTAGCGCATATTTAATTAGTTCACCTATGGGGACAATTCCCCCTCGCAAGGTTAGAAAGGAGACTTACCTCGCTCTGAAATTCCATAATCGGCTTCCAAGCCCTTCCAACGAGTCCAATGGACGCACAACGCCCCAAAACTATCCAACTAATGACAAACCAATGAAAATATACTCTAATATTTGCAACAATTCAAATTAAATAATTTCCCTACTCCGCTCAGTGAGTTGACTAAAATGCCCTCGGGCCCACGTGCCCGAATTCCAAAATTTCTCGAAGCTAAACTCTCCCATAGCTTTACTAGATCAAATATAAAATTTACTCAAATATTCATGCTCAATTCGTGGCTAAAATCAAAATTACCAAATTTCTAGGTCTTCCCTTAAAATCCCAATTTTATACAAATTATCATGTCTAATTCCATTTAAGGTCACATATTTAGCTTAGGAATGGAAAGGAATCACTTACCTAGTAATGCATGCTGTAAATCCCTTCTTGAAGATCCTCAAAATCGCCCTCACCAAACGAAATAATGAAGAAATGGCAAAGAAATCGCATTTTAAAAACAATCTGCCCAGCCTCATTTCCGCATCTGTGATCCCGCAGGTGCGCCCAAACTCCCGCACCTGCGGCTTCCTCAGCTCCAGCCAAAACTTGCACCTGCACCCCATTGTCCGCATTTGTGCCTTCGCAGGTGCGGAAATTGCATCACACCTGCGCTCCCAGCCAAGCCAGCAAACTCTCGCACCTGCGGTTCCAAAGCCGCACCTGTGGCCAAAGCCTCGCAGGTGCGGTCACACCAGATGACAACAACCTCAGCACTCCTTCTAACTCCAAACTTGATTTGTTAACCACCTGGAATCTACCCGAGGCCCACGGTACCACGTCCAGTTACACCAACCTGCTCCAAAACATAATGCGGACTTGCTCGAGGCCTCAAATCACATCAAACAACGCCGAAATCACTAATCGCACTAAAATTAAAACGTTGAAATTTTAAACTTCCACATCTGATGCTGAAACCAATCAAATCACGTTTGATTGACCCCAAATTTTGCACACAAGTCATAATCAACATTACGGACCTACTCCAACTTCCGGAATCGCATTCCGACCCTGATATCAACATTCCCACTTCAGGTCGGATTTTCTCAAAAACCATCAAATTTCTATCTTTAGCCAAATGACTTCAAAATGACCTACGGACATCCGAATTCACTTCTTATTGCGCTCCCAACCTCAGAATCACGATACGGAGCTATTCCCATGCTCAGAATCCCTAACGTACATCAATCACTAAAATGCGCTTCAATCCAAACTGAGGAAATTTCTTCAAAAATGTTGACTTCCACAATACACGCCGAAACACTCTCGGGTTATCAAAAAGCCGACCCGGACATACGACTAAGTCCGAAATCATCATACGAACTTGCAGGAACTTTCAAATCCTGATTCCTATGACGTTTACTCAAAATTCCAATCTTAGTCAATTTTTCCAACTTAAGGCTTCTAAAATGAGAATTTTCTTTCCAATTTGACTCCGAAATTCCTGAAATTCAACTTCGACCACGCCCACGGGTCATAATACCTGAAATGGAGCTGCTCAAGACTTCAAACCGATGAACGACGTGCTAAAGCTCAACAGGATCGGTCCGGTCGTTACAGTAAAACCAATATATATTCTAGTATTGTAGGGTCCTTAAACATCAGTGTGAACTAACTGAAAAGGAGCAGTGGAATGAATATGGCTATCATGAAAAGTTAAGCTTTGTTGCCTAGCCATTGGACGAATAGAGCATATAAAAGACCGTTTGGATGAAATTTTATGAGATAAAAATGGAATAGATGTCATTCTATGAAAAGCATATGACCTAGCCTTTGATGCCAAAACAAATTAATTTTATTCATGGTAGATGTCTGATTACATGATAGGTTATTTACAGAAATTGGAAGACAATCAGACTTATTGCAAGAAACATAATTTGAAAAAGAAGAAGAAACATGTTGTGATGGAAACAAGTCAGCCTCAGGATGTAGATAGTACAATCTCCCAGCAGCCTTACCAATAACCAGAAGCCTCTTCAAAGAAGGGCCTTGTAAAAAACAATTAAATTTGGTAAGAATAACTATTGAATCCAGTTGAGATATTAGTTGATGTATAGAGATTAGGTTAAAATGGAAGGAAGGTACAAGAAGGACATTAAGTAAAGTTATGGCATGCCTGATATGTAAAGAACCAGTTAACAAAACCTTAACTTTATATCCATTAGGTAGAGTGACAAGAAAGGGTTTAGGTAAAGGTACAAGGTTGTGAAGTAAGTGTTTGTGTGTGGTCATGTGATTTGTTGCCCCTAAGTCTAGTATCCAAGGATTTACACCTAATTGAGAAGATGCACATATTAGAGGAGAAGTAGAATCTACAGCATAAGCAGTAAGCAAACCTGCAAAATGTGTAAATTCAGATTCCTCAACATGGAAATTGTCAAAACCAGCACACTAGGAGGCACCTGGACTTGCTAAAATAAAGTCATCAAGTGATGATACTGTTCCTTGGTGAAACCATGAGCAGAATTCTCAGTAGATGATTGTGGATAAATTGTAGATTGAGTGGTTGGGATGTCAACTGGACACAAGAGATTTATTTCTTGCCCTTGGTAAAATTGAAACCTGCAGGAAAATAATGCAGTCTGTAGCATTTTTCCACTGTGTGTCCAGGTTTCTTACAGTATTTGCAAGAAACAGAGTTATTCTTCATGGAGTTAAAATTGATCCTTTTATTGAAACTTTCTGTTTGGACTGGTTGAGGATACAAAGAATGAGACAGATTCATTGGAAAAATTCGGAATTGAAGCTTGAGTTTCTCTTTGACACTCATCTTGTTGCAAAAGAGAATAAGGTTTGCTTATTGTTGGTAAGGGATTTATGAGCATGATAGAACTCTTGATAGTTTAATAGGAATCATTTAGTCCATTTAGGAATTGGAATAGTTATTAATCTTCTATAAACTTGGAAAGAGCTCCAGCAGAACATATGGGCCTACATATGAGGAATTTAATTCATCCCAAAGACTCCTAAATTTGGTGAAGTAGGTGGAAATATCAGATGACCCTTGAAAAGTTGAAATTATTTATCTCTGAATTTTAAAATATTTAGACACATTGGACTGCCCAAACCTTTCATTAGTGTCAGTCCAAACCTCCTTCGCAGTCTCTAGAAACAGAATTGATGATCCAAGACTTCACCATGTCATTGAATCTCTCCCAATAGGAATAAAAGGGAGAGTAGATAGAAGTTTGGGAAATTCTGCCATCAAACAGGCCTAATTTGTTTTTAGCAAAAAGAGAAGTAAGCATGCAACTTCTCCACAATACAAAACCATGTCCATTGAATGGAACATGTACTAGTTAGCTACTCGGATTGTCTGATGGGTGCACATAGAATGGGTGAGGGGGGTCTATTGTGAAGGGAGTAAATCCCTCAGCAGTGGAAACTAAGGGTGAAGTGATGTTACCTGCATGACTACCCATATTATCTCCTAACACGGCCTAAATTGATACAGTAATAGACAACAAACTCAAAATCAATAAAATGCAATTTGTCGTATACATGAATTTCTACACTACTTAACCTAAATCATATCAGTATAAACTTTAGAGTTGTGGATTAGATCAATATTACCATCCTTCTTCTCAAAACCCGAAGAAGTAAGGCCTTAGTGCCCAACTCAAACCCTACATTGAACTTAGCCTCAAATCCGTTGAGTCCATCATAACATTAGGAGTTCCTGTCGATTTATGCAATGTAGAGAGAGTTTCCAGTGAAAGCCCCAAAATTTTTTCCCATAGTAGCAGATTCACCGACTCCTCAAACTTTAACCAAAAGAAACAATTTCGGTAAGATCTTCAGTCGATTTACCATTTAGGATGAATCTCTATTAACGAGGAATCAGAATCCCAACTCTAATACCATCTTTGATTGAAGCTCAATGAGCTATGGTGAATCCATTAGAAGAAAACCCTAGAAGGGTCGATAGAGAAGAAAGAGAAACAGAAGAAGAGTCTTTGAAAATATCTGTCTAATCTTTATTTTCTCACTTGAGAAGTCTTTTATATTTACAAGGAAAAAAATAGAATCAATATTGTAATACACTATACACTAATATTCATTACAAAGAGAGAAAGACTGGGTCGGGTCACTCTATTGGGCCAGCTGTGTATGCAGACTTAGGGTGTGCATTCGAATCGGTTTATCGATAAATCGAATGGATTATTTGTTATCGGTTTATCGATTTATCAATTTTGATTTCGATTTCAAAATTTTCCTTATCGAGTTATCGATTTTGATTTCGATTTTGTCCTCTTCGGTTATCGGTTTATCGATAAACCAATAAGATATATTAAAAAGACAAATATACCCTTATTTAATAATACCCTTTCCTTTACCCTAAGTCCCTAATCCTATTATTTCCTCTACCCATTCTTCAGCATCGTTTCTCCCTCTTTCTCCCTCTCTCCATTTTCTTTTTTCCAGTTCAATATCGGTCCATATGAACCGCCTTTGAATTGTGAGGTACGTATTATATTACTTCTGCTGGATGCTAAGCTTTGAAGAAATTGTTAACCCCCTTCTGTTTTTTTCATAATAACTTGTGTTCAGGTTTTGACTTTCATTTTTCAAGCAATTTGTAACACTATTCTTATTTTTATTTTTACAACTCTGGTTAAAGTCATAATTATTCATTGATGATAAGACCTAATGTTTTATTCACTGACGATATAAAGAATTCATAATTAAGTAATTTATTAAAATTGGAATAGCAAAATTTGATGTTCTTCACTTCAATAGGAAACAATAGAGAAGGTTTATATTGGCAGGTTTCATATGAAACGAAGCAGACTTCATTGACAGGGTTAAACTTTATACAGTACTCAAGGATAAAAAGATTCAAGTTCGGTTACCTGTAAATAGTAATCAGTTTCTTCACTCCATTTTCCTCATACGAATTACTATATATTACTCATGAATATATAGTTTGTGCTTACGTATCATAGACATTGACTACATAAATATATATATGACCAATATTGACATACTCCATCTATTTTCTTGTCCTTTTTTAATTAACAGTACATCCTCGCACGTCTAAATCTTGAATAAACTTGTTTAATTTAGTAATTGAAGTTGTATCACTTATTTGAATTCATTTCTTTCCAGCCATAAATTTTAGGTTAAGAGTGAGGAGTGTTGATGGAACGATCCGACCCGTCGTTTTGAGATCCAGCGCGTCGTTCAGTAGTTGGGAGTCATGAACAGCTTCATTTGGCATATTGTAACTTGTGTGTATGGTCAGAGTTGAAATTCAGGAGGTTCGGAGTTAAATTTAAAGGAAAATTCTCATTTCAGAAGCCTTAAGTTGAAGAAATTAAGATTGGAATATTGAGTAAACAACCTCGGAATCAGGATCTGAAGGTTCCAGCAGGTTCGTATGGTGATTTCAGATTTGGGCGTATGTCCAGATCAGGATTTGGTTAACCCAAGAGAGTTTTGGTGTATATTGTGGAAGTCAGCATTGTTGAAGAAATTTCCTAAGTTTGGTTTGAAGCGCATTTCAATGATATTGATGTCCTTTTGAGATTCCGAGTCTGGGAATAGCTTTGTATGGTAATTCTGGAGTTGGGAGAGCGATCATAAGTGAATTTGGATGTTTGTAGGTCATTTTGGAGTCATTTGGCTAAAGATAGAAATTTGAAGGTTTTTGGGAAATTCGGTCAGAAGTGGAACTTTTGAGAGGTCAAAATGCGATTTCGGAAGTTGGAGCAGGTCCGTAATGTTAAATATGACCTGTGCGCAAAATTTGAGGTCAATCCGGCGTGATTTGATAGGTTTCGGCGTCGGGTGTAGAAGCTTAAAATTCTAAGTTCTTAAAGAATTGGATTTGAGTGCGATTCATGATTTTGGCATTGTTTGATGTGATTTGAGGGCTCGAACAAGTCCGTGTTATGTTTTGGGATTGGTTGGTATGACTGGACGGGGTCCCGGGGGTCTCGGGTGGATTCCGGGTGGTTAACGGATCAAAGTTAAAGGTTGGAAAGGGCTGGTTTCTGCTGTAATCTAGTAATCGCACCTGCGAGGAATTGGCAGCAGGTGCGGCCTGGGAGTCGCAGGTGCGAGTTTGGCTTGGCCTGGCTGGGAACCGCAGGTGCGATGAATATTCCGCACCTGCGAAGCCGCAGGTACGGGAAATAGGGCACAGGTGCGATTTGGCTGGAGATTTGGGTAGGAGGCATCTTCGAGAATTTTGGATTTCCGGGCACGTGGGCCTGAGGGCAATTTGGTCATTTCACTGAGCGGGCTTGGGAAAGTATATAATCTGAAATTGTTGTGAGTACTAGGATGAATTTTCACTGCTTTGTCATGTATGTGGTAGTTTCGGAGCGTGGTGTGTCCGTTGGGGTCATCGGAAGGGCTTGGAAGCCGGTGTTGGAACTTCGGAGCGAGGTAAGTCTCCTTTATAACTTCGTGAGGCGGAATCGACCCCCTAGGTGAATTAATTCAGTATATGTTATTGTCTTCAGGGGATACGTACGCACGAGGTGACGGGAGTCTGTGCGTAGCTACGTATATGCTTAAGTCCGGGTAGTCTAGGACCCACTAGCATGCTTTATGTGTGTACCTGTAACCCTGCCTGTATCATTGAACTATTAATACGACCGAAAACATAATTAAATGTTTAAAAGAAAGCTGGATTTCATATTGTTATCCTTCTAAAGAGAATTTGTTTCCACGGTAAATATATGTGTACCTGGATTAGGTCGTATCGAGGAACACCGTTAAATTTGACATATGAGTTTCAAAAACAAATGATTTTCTTTTTTTTTTAACAAATTATACTGCTTGGCTGTGTGCCTAGTAGCTATTTTATTTCTAATAAAGCATGTAAAAAATAACGATGTTATCTCACATAGAGTGAGATGCTAAGATCTGGTTACTATTACATATATCCTATTACCAATCTTGGGTCTATTGAGCCCAATTTTGGTATCAACATTGAATCTACCCTTAAAGCGAACAAACTTAAAAATATCAAACTACACCATTGTTTTCCATATACTGTTTGTATCTGCGTAGAGTTGTATAACCAACAGCTCATCATGCATGAAATCCGATTAGTGCTCGACCTCAATGGTAGTATACTGAATCTGTGATGTTCTGTAATGCAACAGTGTTCCACGTAAAGCTCTGGTGCTTCTCCTTGCATTTTCTGTTCTTGTTTCCCTCTGTTACGCATTTTTCTTTTCCTGTCCTGCTTGTACAATGTGTCCATCTTGCCATATGAATCCTATAATCCCAAGAGTCCATAGTCAGAGAACCATATCTGATAGTAGAACCAAGGACAGTGTTACGATACACCATCCTTGATTCCATTTTTGTGTAACCTCCAGTGAGCATGTAATCCTTGGTTGGGGCCTTCCTGTGACTGGATTTATCTTGTTCTATCAGGGTATTGCCCTTTTTTGTCTCGTAGAAGTCCATATGTTCCACCCAGTCGATGCCTGTTTGCCTCCATTTTCTTAGAAATTCTCCTTGTGTCTTTTAAAGTCCTTTGCCTAAGAACATATCCTTTAGGTGCTGCTGCAAAGTATTCTTTGTTTATAAATCTCCATGCTACTGAGTTGTTGCATGACTCGAAGGTTTCTCCTTTTGAATGAATGCAGAGCATTAATACCACCAGCAAGAGATCCCTTAGATATGCAACAAACTCAGCTTTTGTACCTGCAAAGAAGCAAACGAAGTTAGTGTGAAAATGGATCACCATGTCCTCCTCTATACTGATTTGAACATGTTGATCTACAGCCTTATTTTCCCTGGACATCCACTTTGTTCTCCCTTCTCCAGTAATTAGTTTCTTGCAACCTTCACTCTCAGGTATCGGCATTGTGATTTATCATCATTTAGGATCCTCCTGCCCTCTGAGTCTAACTCCTAGAAGTCATGGCTCTCTATATCTCCATTGTCCAAGGCATAGTTATCAAGATGGTCTGCTAATCTAATTCCCTCTCTGAATACGTGTGACACCCTCAGATTGCATTGTTCCCTTAATCTCCCAATCTCTTCAATCTGATCAGCTATGCTCCAAGGAGGTTTCCATTCTCCTACAATGACCTTTTCGATCAACATAGAATCTGTTTGTAGCCATATTTGTATATGATTCCTTGCATTACATATCCTTAAGTCTTCTACTATTGCTGTAGCTTCTTCTTCATTATTTGAACCTTCCCTTATCTCCCTTCCAATTTCATAGATCAGATCTCCATGGTCATCCCTCAAACAGAATCCAATTGAGCTTCTCCCTGGGTTTCCTCTGCTTGCACCATCCATATTTACCTTTATCCAACCTTCCTGTGGCATTTCCCATATTACCTTTTCATATTTCAGTGTAGGTGTATAATTTTGCAGCACTGTAAGGATGTCATGCCACTTATGTGGTTGATACCAGGTTTCCTTGGTTCTACTAATGCTTGCATAGTTGATGACACTTGGTATATCACTCGATTAACTGAGACAGCATCTCCATGCTTCCAGCTATTCCTCCTCTTCCATAATTCCCATATGATACACGATGGTAGGGACTGCATTATGGGTTTGATCCTTGGCAATACCTGGGCATTCCAGCATCTAGTAATAGCTTGGTGTAGTGAAAGCCCCTCCATTCTGATACCTGCTCTCATTAGAAAATATTTCCATACTGTCACAGCTGCATTAGAAGTAAAGAACAGGTGCTCTAATATTTCTTCCTTGGGTTGTGAAAAACACCAACATCGTGAAGGCATGCAGTACCCCAGCCTCTTCATGAAGTCATCCAGTGGTATCTTGGATTTCCACACCTTCCACATGAAAAAGGAAATTTTGAAGGGCAGTCCTTTCACCCACATCATTTTATAAGATTGCCTAAGATTATCCCTTTTCCTAATATATTCCCATGCTGTTTTAACAGAAAAATTACCCCTGCTCTCTAACATCCACACTGGAGTATCCAATACAGATTCCATAATAGGGGGCTTGATATTTTCTATTATATGTATGACTAGATCAGCTGGCAATAATTCCCTCAAAATGCTAACATTCCAGGATTCACCTTCTACCACTTCATACACATTATGTATGTCCTCGTTTATTTCAAATTCCTGTGGAACTATGTAATAAAGAGCACCTAGTCCAGTCCAGTTGTCAAACCAAAAGATTGACGATCCTATTTTTGGCTTCCACATGATCTGCTGCTCAATCAATTCTCTACATTACATCATTTTCCTCCAAATATGTGAGCCATCTCTCCATGGAACCACTACTGCATTCAGTTTCTTACAGTATTTCTGGCTCATAAACGAACTCCACAGACTAGGTTTGGTTCTAAAATTCCACCATAGCTTACAAAATAGTGCCCTAGAAACATCGTGGAGTGATCGAAAACCTATACCTCCCTCTTCAGTTGGCATACACAGTGTAGTCCATGATGCCCAGTGTCTCGAGTTCCCTCCTATGTTGCTGCTCCAAAAGAAGTTGGCAAACATTTTTTGCAGCCTATTAATAACATAACTAGGTGGATTCACTGCTGACAATAAGTTGATTGGCATGATCTGTAGAACACTAGCTATCAAAACTGCTCTACCACCTATTGAGAGCATCTTCCCTTTCCATGATTGCAATTTATCCATCACTTTCCTCATCAAATCCTGGTAGTAATCCATTCTC
>ML345450.1:0-66857 GCA_005239505.1 Nicotiana paniculata
AGATTGTAGAAATCGTGTTCTTGCTCTTCAATGGAATTTCTCTTCTTGTCTACTGTTAATCCAAAAAAAATCCTCCTTTAATTGTGTTTTAGGAGTCTATTTATAGGTTTAGGGCAAACCCTAACCGTGTAGGAGACTTCTATTTCAACCGGGAAACATTTAACTCGTCAAACTCGGAATTGGGCGAAACTGGGGACCCCTGGCGTTTGGGCTCTAACGCCCCCCTAACGCCAGGGGGGGCTGGCGTTATGGCCCTAACATCCCCCTAACGCCGGGGGGGCCAGGCCTTATGGGGTAAACGCCCCCCTAACGCCGGGGGGCAGGCTTTATGGGGCAAACGCTCGGCTATCGCCCGGGCGTCTCCTTTTGCGTATTTTTGACGTATTTGAATCCCTTTAGCTCCGTTTCCATTTCCAATTCACCTACACATGAAATAAACTCCATTAAGCACATAACAAGTGTAATTTTATCATTAATGCGCATAAAATGTAAGGTATATCACATGTTAAACTATGCAATTTAGTCTCGCATCAATAATCTCTCCCTTAGTTGTTTCACTGGCCATATTGAAACCGTTCAAGACTCGAGCTACGGGCACGATCTGATCTTGTAGGCCGAGCTGCTCCACGACCCTCGATCGGATGATATTTGCCGAGCTACCTGGATCCACTAAAACACGCTTAACTTGAATTTTATTTAATAAGATAGAAATTACCAGAGCATCATTGTGAGGCTGAGAAATTCCTTCTGCTTCCTCGTCGTTGAATGATACAGTGCCTTCTAGCACAGTCTCGGGTCCGTTTCTCCCTAGTAATTGATACCTTAGTGCATTTGAACACGGGCCGTTATGGAATATCGACCCCTCCGATGATCATATGAATTATATGATGCGGCTCCTCCTGTTGGTATCCTTTTCCCTGAAATGATTCTTGGCTCGATCACTTAGCAATTCTCGAAGGTGGCCCTCATTGAATAAACAGACTATCTTCTCTCTCAATTTCCTGCAATCCTCGGTCCTATAACTATGTGCCACATGATATTTATACATCATATTGGGTTCCTTTGGAAAGGATCGGTCTGTATGGGCCTGGTCCAACTGGTATTTTGATTCTTACAATTGCCGATACAATGTCTGACGCATCAAGACTAAATTATATTCCGACAATCGAGGTGCCTCTGTGGGATCGGCATACGTATCAAAACAACTTTTGCTCATAAGTCCCCGAGAATTCTGTCCTCTATCACTTCTTCGATCATTCCGGGCGGAATTGCATCCTGGACCACTGTTCATGTGATCTGAGGAGTACGGTTGATACCGATCTTTGTTCGACCTTGGCTCCCTGTCGATGTCCCTCTGATTTTTGGTTGCTGACCTGTTTGGGTACATGAACCGGAAGGAGCTCCTAATTGGTCATCCTCGACCCTGATCTTCGATTGACACTGATTGTGTACGTCTTCCCAAGTTACAATCGGATACTCGATCAAATTTTTCTTCAGTTGATGTGATGCTATCGAACTTAGTTCATTCAATCCCTGAGTGGAAGCTGGAATGGCCCAATCGTCTGTGACTGGTGGAAGCTCCATGCGTTCCATTTGAAATCGGGATACGAACTCCCTCAGCATTTCATTATCCCTCTGCCTTACTTTGTAAAGGTCCAATTTTCTTGTCGTAACCTTTATGGCTCCGGCATGTGCCTTTGAGAAAGAGTCTGCTAACATGGAAAATGAGTCAATGGAATTTGCTGGTAGATTGTGGTACCAAATCATTGCTACCTTCAATAAGGTTTCCCCAAACTTTTTCAATAAAATAGATTCGATCTCATCATTTTCCAAATCATTACCTTTGATGGCGCATGTATAGGAGGTAACATGCTCGTTGGGATCGGTGGTCCCATTGTACTTGGGTATATTTGGCATGCGAAACTTTGTAGGAATGGGCTTCAGAGCCGCACTTGGGGAAACGAATTCTGTACAAATTTCTTCGAATCCATCCTCTTCAAAATCGGCAGTGCCCCCGGTATTTGATCGACTCGGGAGTTGTATGTTTTCACTTTATTATCATTAGCTTCAGTTTTATTTTCTCCTGACTCAATTATTTTGGTGTGTTCCTCGAGCATTTTTCGTTATTGCTGGATCGGTCCCTGGTTCATTACCATTCGATCTTTCTAGCATTAGCTCGGAACGACGGTTGGCTTCTGGCTCGACCCCACTCGAAGTTCAATGTTGATTTTGTAGTTGAGCAATAGCGGCTTGTTGAGCCTGTAGCATTTTGAATATCACCTGGAGACTAACTCCTCCATCTCATCTACCTTGTGCACCTTGGCCACCAGATCGTCCTTCTCTGCGTACACTCCCTTCGAGGTCTGCGCCTAGGTCCGCATTTAAAACCACGTACGAACTGACATCGACTGGGTTGGAAACTGGTGCTCCCCCGAGATTAGCCTGTGGCACCTCGACTCCTGGAGCAATTACATTGTCGTTCTCCCCGTGAAATCCCAGACTATTGTCACTGTGTGTGTTTGAGTTTTGTGATTTTGACATGTTTCAACCTGAAAACAAATATACTTGACAAGAAAAAGCGTAAAATAGTGTGTGTTATCAGAATCAGCACTGAACAATCACTATTATCCTTAGCCCCACGGTGGGCGCTAAACTGTTTACCCTCAAATTCGGATAACAATTAAACTTATATTATGATTTTAAGGATGTGTGATTTCGTCCAATACCAATTGATAAGCAAGAAAATACATGGATAAATTAGAGAATATAATAAATCAAACCAGTATGCTAGCCAGGTCTCGACCTCGACTCGGGATAGTCTCGAGGTGGAATAGTAAGAACAATAAATAATAAAGCAACTCTGATGAACAATAAGTGAAATAGTAGGAAAGTAACGAGTGTATGTATTCTTATTAGTGAACGATGGTAATTACAAATGAATGGGATTCCTCTTTATATCATAGAAGAGTCCTAAATAAGATACACTTCTAATTATAGTAGAAAATCATATTAACATCTGATTAACCGCCGTAGATTAATCCATTCCGAGATTCACGCCACGATCCTCGACCAATCGCGGATATCTCGCATTTTTCGTTATCAAGATATACCAACGTCACTCGGAGTCTGTCTCTTTCTGGCCTCGATTGATGCCGACCTCGGTCCAAAAAGAGGCTTCGATTCCGAACTCAACGTCTTAGCTCTTTGACGCGACATTCCTATCTCGACCATAGAGTGAAATCGGGTACCGCATACAATTTTGTTGACATTTTAACTCCAAGTTCCTATAAAATAATAAAACAACACAAGAAAAGACGAAAAATGTGCTTAAATAAGAGTGAAAGATTGTGCATATGGTATAAAAAGTGTTATATTTTCAAGGCATATAGTAGTCCCATCATGTCTTTACATTAATGCTAGCCCATATCTCTTTCATAATAAATAGTTACTATTTCATTAAGTCCAAAAGCATTAGCGATTCTTTAGGCACAATTTAAAAAATATTGTCTAATACGTACACATTCGCGCGACTTAGATCCAAAACAAATAAAATATGATCTTGTCTTAATTACAAGCACATTCGCATGACATAATCATGACACATAAAAGGACAAGAACATACTTGTGTAACTTGTTCAAAATATCTTTCAATAATCAAGCAATAGGCATTAACCAATAAAATACAAGAATATCAAAGATCTAGTTTAAACCAAAATAAGTTAATAAAAGCGATCATGCTAGAATCACGAGACTCGAGGGTTACCTTATACCTTTTCCTCGGTCAGTAAATTATTTTACTCGATCTTCTATTTTAACATACCATAAATAAGGAGTTTTTCCTTTTGATTAGGGATTTAATAAAATGAGTTGGAGCACCAAAATAATTCCAAATGGCGACTCTGAAATAAATAAAATAATTTTTATACAAAAATATTATTTTAATTGAAAAATTATTTTAACTTAACCTTATAAAGGGGTTGGGATAAAAAAGGAAACGTGACAATAACTCGGTACATCCGTAAAGAATGAAGGATGCAACGATTGCAAGAATTATGGAAAGAAGAAGAATGCTAACAGTTGTCATTATGAAAATAATTGTAGCAATTAAAGTTACAAGTGATGAAACGGTTGCAAGAATCCTACTCTTCCCCATATGTTTCCATCACTCCACTTTTCTCTGAATGATCGCAACACAAAGAGCATTCCCAGTAGAGAATAATCCATTTGTACTTGGAATTAGTCTACAAAAAATTTGATCAAAGCTTCGGGAACTAAATATTTGAGAGAAATTACCTCATATATGTCAAGTTAAATCGTATTTTGAGTAAAAGCCCATGTGTGATTCGAATAATATATTATTTAATGCAAAGATACATGTTTACCCTTAAAATGAGTAACAATTGAATATATACGCAGTTGAAGGATATACGATTTTAATTTAACACGAATGAACTATGAATAGTAAATAATTGAATTAAAGAAAATAAAGCGATCAAACCAAACGTAATGAATGAACAAGTTTAGCTTTTCTTTGGACATCTGAAAATTGGTTTCAATTTAGCCCTCGGAAAGAGCTCAGTAATAACTTAATAAACAAATAGCTGAAGAACACTTTGAACAATAGTGAAGGGATGAAAATTAACTTTATTGCTTTGATATGTATGCCAACAGTGGTTTTAAAATGAAAAGATTCTCCCTTTTATATAGAAGGGGAGTTTCAATCCTAGTAAAAGTCTAAATAAAATAAAAAATCTTCTCTTTCCAGTAAACGTCAATCTGCAATTAATATCGGGTGAGATTCACGCCGTAACATCCGGTTGAGGGCGGATATTACGGCTCCCCGCTTATCGTGTCTAACCATATTTTCCCTTAGTCTCGGCCATTTACTCTGCTCGGACATAATGCTCAGCTGTATCCAGTTCGGGGTGCACCATTCGTCCTCCCCGAGCTCTGAAACATGGAACCCCCCGGCTTTACTCGAGGTCATGTCAGATCGTGCTTTCTTCTCATTTTTTTACCGGAAAATCGAGGATAACTTAATCCCCGATTTTACCCATACACAGATAGTCCCCTTACTTTTTAGAGAGTAGATTTATTGAAATGGCGAGAAGTGATTAGTTGACCCAGGTTCCTTCCTCTGTATGTTATGATCGGGTCGATGGGTCAATGAAACGTCCCATCAATCGCGTCATTTTGACTTTGGACACGTGTCAGTCGCCGGTTAACCGTCCTCGGATGCGAAACGTCATGCATTAAGTGTTCCCCCTTATAAAAATTTTGGTTTCCTTTTTTTTTCTACTTTCCGATTTCGAATCCTCTTGAGTTACCCCCAAATTTTTACTTGTTCATCATTACTTCAAACCTTCATATATTGTTCTTCACATCTTCATTCTTCAAACCTTCATATTTCGTCTTTAAATCTTCAAGCTAGACCTTCAAATTTTCATACACATCTTCAAAGCTTTATGCTTGTTTTCAAACCTTCATATTACCACATAGAAATGGCAAAAACTTCAAAATATGTGCCTCAACACACCTCCCCCTCAACTTCTAATCCCGCCGCATATGTCGAAGTGATCCTTCCGGAAGCAGCCCCGGAACCTCCTTTTAAGAATTTTATCCCCGGAGGTTGCTCTATAGACAAGGACTTTAAGGTCTAAAAAGCCTCCAAGCAAGGATATCGAGGTGTAGAGGTGTATATGTTACATCACCGAATACATGTTGCCGATGATTCGGGAGGATTGCAAGTGGGAGGGCAAGGAAGTAGTCATCCCTAGCCCTGATGAGTAAATCACCACGCATGTGGAGGGGTACTTAAGTGTATATACATACCCTTTCATGCTTGGCCCAATGTACACAATAGTCCTCGATTTCTACAAAAGGTATGAGGTCTTTCCCGGGAAGATTCATCCATCTTTTTGGAGGATCGTGATTCTCCTCCATCATTTTATCAATAACATGGAGGAGCCCCACTTTATCATCGAACATGTGCTTCGCATCTACAGTCCCTGAATCTTCTGAGGGATATTAATCAAGCTTGTCCGACGGGCGAAGAAGACTCCATTCTCGAGCATCGATGAAGATAGGAATTGAGGCTAGCAGGGGATATTTGTTCGGGTGAAGACCGAGGATCTCATTCCCTCTGAGGTCTTGCCGCTCCCTAAGAAGTGGAACCTAACTCGTAATTTCCTCTCTACCCAAGTTGTTAAAATAATTCTTTGAATTTATTTTTTTCCTCATTGCCCGGATTTCCTGTCGTGCAGCGGCTGCCCGAGTCCCCAATACAGTCCCTCTTTTCAAGGAGTGAGTCGAAGGGATCTGCAAAAAATTAACATGCTCCGAGCGTGAGTGGACCAAACTTTCAAAAGGAAAATGAGAGGCACGTTCCTATGGTGAGTGTCCTTCTTCCCCAGATTGAATTTCCTATTCATTATACTATCGTTTTGACTAATTCCCTTTTCTTCCTTTGACAGGTTTTCCCAAGACCACCGAGCTTCGGGCAGTGAATGAGGACGAGGCCTCGTCCCCATCTGCAAAATCCTCCACTTTAGGACAGCCTGCCGTCGAGGCCGCTGTGAAAAAAGAGGAGAAAAAGAGAAGAAAGAGGTCCCATGACCCCTTGGATGCTCCCACCAAGGCCAAGAAAAAGCGGGTTACAGTCAGGGTCAGAAAGAGTACCAAAAAGAGTATGTGGGCCAGGGTACCGAACCCTGGTTCCCTTTTCCAGCTCAGAGACTATCCTGAAGATGGCGACTTGGAGTTTGTCGCCCATGAGTCGGCTGTCGTTTCACAAGATCAGGTAGCACCGGAGGGAGGAGACTGTAAGGCCAAATCCTCTTTAGTTCGGGAGCCCGAGGAAAAGCATGCGGCTACTTCCTCTTGAGAAGCTACTTCAGTTCTAAGGGAAGCCACCAACATCATCGAGGTTGTGGAGTCGCCGTCTCACATGGAGTCTCTTTTTGATGAGGCCTAGACCATTACAGAATAGTCGATCGAGGCATCACGGGCCACATATGAGGCCCTTAACCTGTTCTTTGAACGCATGGACGTCGGTGCACTGGAGGACTACTTCGGTTTTGGACACTTGGAGATCCCGAGAAAGGACATGCTACGGGAGTCAGGCGAGCCCAGCTCAAGCCCAAAGCTTGTGAAGCAGTTCCCGACACCGAGCACGGATCTTAACCGTAAGAGGCGATCATGTTTATGATACTGATGGATACCAGGGTGTTGTCCGGGCCGATTGGCGTAGCCATCTACCTTTAATTCTTGGTAACCGAAGAGGACCAAGCAAAGATGAACGAAGTGGACGCGTCAAGCCTTTTCAACGAGTCACAACAGACGCTGAAAATGGTATGTTTCCCTTTCCTTATATCCCTTAAAGGGCTCACTTAGACTTAGCATACTTTAATGATTTCAACATTTTTATTCCACAGGCCTTAGTGCTTCATCATGAGAGCTTCCACCAATATCAGATGAAGGTGGGTCATCTCGAATTCGAGCTCAACAAGCAGGTCCGATAGAAGGACATGTACAAAGCTCTTAGTGAGCAAAAGATGAGGCCCTAAGGACCTTACCGTCCTCCAAGACGCGATAGAAAATGCTCAAAAGAAGGCCTCGACGGTGAAATGGGAGCATGTCGTTCAAGTGGAAAAGGTAAGCGTGTTTGAGATTAATAACGAAAGGCTAAGTGCAATTGCTAACGCTAAAACCTCATAGGTCCAAGAGAAGATAGACTTGATCAATCAACTAGCTCAGGGCCAAAATGAACAAGGTTAAAGCCTCGGCCGAGGAGTTGAGAAGCAAAATGGATCTTCTGGCCTCGGAAAGGGATGCCACCAAAGAGGATTTGGCATCGACTTAGGATCAGCTCCGGGTGGTGAAGGAATAAGCCAAAAAATGGTCTCGGATGAACGACGAGCTCCGAGCACAACTGGACTCAGCCATCAAAGAAAGGGATGCCCTTGATCGGGAGTACACCGCACTGAATTCCAAGTTGGAGCCGGGTTCGAAAGAGTCCTCCAAAGTTGAGGATATGCTAGCCCAATATAAGAACGACGTGGAGGTCGCCAAGGCCTGCATAATAACAAAGGCCGAGTATGTGAAGTGGCTATCCCGGAGAGAGACCCTTGATGAGGTTCATGCCCCGGGGTTCGATCTAGCGGCCAAGATCGAAGAGGCCAAGGCCAAAGAGAGATACGAGTCTGTCAGGCAGCGAGTCGGGATTTGGTGAAGACTAGGGGGAAAATTCCTTAGTTTATTTTTTGTTTTTCCTTTGTACATTTTTTTTATTTTGGGGCCGATCCACTGTGCCTTCGTAAATACCTTTTGGTATATACATAAAACTTTCCCTTCGGTTGTATTGTGTCCTTTACTTTTTAGTATTTGCTTTATGTTCGAGACTTATAACTTGTGTTTAAAAGAATACATTGATGCCTTAGCATAGAGTTTGGAATAACTTAGAATGTTCGTTCACCTAAAGCCCCGATGAGTCCTTGGTTAAGTAACAACTCCGAGTTGTTTTAACTTTGGAGAATCTGGTAAAATTGAAATCTTTATTAAAATACTTGAACTTTTTAACCAGACACGATTATTCTTTGCCGAAGTGGATCTTTTATGGTCGGGTCTGCAGTAACCTTTCATAGGTTTTAACCAAGTGTAAAGACCTTACTTTTTATGTATAGAGTTGGACATCTCCAAGCTGTTTATCTTGGTTGTAGCCTTTCATGTTTGGGCCCTGCCTAGTAGGCTCGGTGCTTCCGGGATTTGGTAGCCCGAATCGTCCGATCTTATTATCGGGTAGCAGTCCCCAGTTCGGGGAGGCCCGCAGGCTTAACGGTTCCGAACCCAATATTACTCTAAGTGACTTAGCGATAATATTGTCGGTGCAAATGTGAACTGACAAAACATAAAATACAAACTTCTTTCATTACTTTGAACGTAGAGTACATAACCGAAAGAACAAAAAGCTTTATGTTATGGCCGGAATAAGCTACACGGGCACGGTTTGTTTGACCGTTTGACCCTTACAATTAATTCTAATATTCAAGCCTTGTCTATTAATATCGAATAAGAAAAATTTCTTCTGAAATTTCCGAACGTAGGATATTGACTTAGGGTGTGATGGCCCCTTCATATTCGAGACTGAACTTGTGAAGGCTCGAATATCATCGGTCTAACACGGGTGATCTGCACTTCCAGCCTCAGGCCAATCCTCAAAACTAGGGTAGCACATTTTACTGTTTCCTCGTTAAAAACCTTACCGTAAAACCCATTATGGGAAAAAACTGGTCCAAGGGAAGAAGAGGGCAACACGTGCTTTCAGATCTAATCTTCAGGTTTGACATCGACTAAGTACATGCACGGGTTAGTTCAAAGCGTAATAAACTACAAAGGAACTTGTGTTCATACCTTAGCAATAGTACCACTTTAAGTGTGCCACATTCCAGTTGTTGGGTAGTTGTACTCCGTTCCTGGACTCAATCTTGTATGAGCCTTTCCCGGTTATACCGGTGACTCTGTATGGTTCTTTGCAATTCGGGCCTAGTTTCCCGTCATTCGGGTTCTTGGTATGCAGTGTAGCTTTCCTCAATACCAAGTCCCCGACTTGGAAGTGCCGAAGGTTTGCCCTTCGGTTGTAGTATCTCCCTATTCGTTGTTTTGGGCTGCTAACCGAATTAGGGCGGCTTCTCGCCTTTCGTCTGATAAGTCTAAGCTCGTGGCCATGGCCTCATCATTTGACGTCTCTACAGTATATTGGAATCTTAGGCTTGATTCTCCTACTTCCACCAGAATCAGAGCTTCCACACCGTAGACTAAAGAGAACGGTGATTCACCGATGCTGAACATCGAAGTCGTTCGATATGCCCATAGTACCTCATGCAAAATTTCTTTCCATTTTCCCTTTGATTCGGTCAATATCTTATTCAGGTTCTGGAGTATAGTTTTGTTTGTCAACTAAGCTTGACCATTCCCACTTGGGTGGTAGAGCGTCGATAAAATCTTTTTGATTTTGTGGTCTTCAAAAAACTTACTAACCTTGTCACTGATGAACTACCTCTCATTGTCGCAAGTGATCTCGGTCGGTATCCTAAACCGACATATTATATGATCCCAGATGAAGTCAATGACCTCTTTTTCCCGAACCTTCTCGAACGCCTATGCTTCGACCCACTTGGAGAAATAATCGGTCATAAGTAATATGTATTGGGCTTTGCCGGGCCCATGGCAAGGGAGAGACAATGTCCATCCCCCACTTCATGAACGGATAGGGAGAGAGGATCGGGTGAAGCATCTATCCCGGTTGGTAAATCATCGGGGCGTGCCTCTGGCACCTGTTACACCTTAGGACGAAGTCTTTCACATCTTTTTTCATCTCGTTCCAGAAATAACCGGCTCTGATCAATTTCTGAACTAGGACTCTGCCCCCGAATGGTTTCCACAAGTACCCTTGTACCTTGCTAACGGCCAGAAAAATGATTTTAGGTATAATTTTCCACCGACCAAGCAAAATCTGGCAACCATAGTACGTAGGGCCCTTGATTCCTTAGGATCCGACGGCAACTTCCCTTTCGGAAGGTAGTCTATGTATTTGTTTCTCCAATCCCAAGTCAAGCTTGTTGAGTTTACATCGGGTGACCTTCCTCTATCACTTAGTTCATCAATTACACTACTGCTCCGAAATTGAATTCATCAGAGTCGACTGATGATCCTAGATTAGCCAATGCATCGGCCTCGTTATTTTAATCTCGAGGTACATGTTATAGAGTCCATTTCTTGAATTAGTGCAAGGTCACTTGTAACTTATCCAAGTATCTCCACATTCGGTCCTCTTTTACTTTGAACATCCTGTTGACTTGGTTAACGATGAGAAGGTATTCACACTTGGCTTTGATCACCTCAGGCCCCAGGCTCTTAGCCATTTTTAGACCTGCAATCATATCCTCATATTTGTCTTTGTCGTTAGTAAGTTTTACAATTCTAATAGACTGCCTTATTACGTTACCCGTTGGAAGTTTTAATAGGATTTCCAACCCAGACACTTTCACGTTAGAAACACCATCCACGAATAGGGTCCAAACCCTTGAGCTAGTCCCTGAGGTGAGCAACGATTCTTTCTCAACCTCGGGGATCAAGGCTGGCGTAAAGTCGGCCACGAAGTCTGCCAAAATCTGAGATTTTATAGAAATTTGGGGTTTGTACTCGATATCATACCTACTAATATCTATGACACATTTGGCCAGCTGTCCCGAGAGATCGGGTTTATGCATAACATTCCTCAGCGGGTACGAGGCCACGTCACAGATGGGATGACATTGAAAGTACGTTTTTAATTTCTTGGATCGCTCAATAGGGCGAGTGCTAATTTTTCTAAGTGTGGATACCTTGTTTCGGCATCCTCTGGGGTTCTACTAACATAGTAAATAGGAAACTGCGTACCTTCTTCTTCCTGAACCAGGACACCACTTACCGCTACCTCGGAAACTGACAAGTAGAGGTATAACTGCTCGTTCGCTTTCGGGGTGTGAAACAAAGGAGGGCTCGATAGGTATCGTTTGAGTTCTTCTAAAGCTTGCTGACATTCCGGGGTCCAAGATAAGTCGTTCTTCTTCTTTAGAAGTGAGAAAAATCGGTGGCTTTTATCGGACGATATCGAATTAAACCAGCCCAATGTGGCTATCCGCCTGGTCAATCTTTGTACTACTTTGACATTGTTTAGTATGGTGATATCATGTATGACTTTTATCTTGTCCGGGTTGATCTCTATTCCCCAATTGGATACTATGAAACCGAGGAACTTGCTCGAATCGACTCTGAAGGCGCACTTCTCCAAATTTAGCTTCATATTGTATTTCCTCAGTATCTTGAAGGTTTCTTGCAAATGCTTCAAATGGTCCTCTGCTCGCAGGGACTAAACTAATATATCATCAATATAAACCTCCATTGATTTTTCTATTTGTTCTTCGAACATCCAGTTAACTAGGCGTTGATACGTGGCACCGATATTTTTTAGCCCAAATGGCATTACGTTGTAATAGTAAGTGCGTAACTTAGATATAAAAGAAGTCTTTTCTTGGTTGACTGGGTCCATCTGAATTTGGTTGTACCTATAATAGGCATCGATAAAACTCAATATCTCGTGCTTGGCCGTAATATTGATCATTCGATCGATGTTAGGCAAAGGAAATGAATCATTTGGACATGTCTTGTGTAGGTCCTTATAATCTACATGCATTCTAAGTTTGTTTCCTTCTTTAGGCATTAAGATTGGGACTCCATTAGGATCAACAGGGGGTAAGTCATTGCTCGGCACTACATTTGTATTCTCACCGTGGTGGCCTGACTTAGCGTGAACGTTCAAGTGAGAAGGCTGAGCATTTGACATTTTTAGATAAACCTGAAATCAAAATTCAAAGAGTAAGTGTAAAATATGGTGTGTTAAGGAGATTCGTATTAAATCACCACTATTATCCTTAGCCCGATGGTGGGCACCAAGCTGTTTACCCTTAAAATGAGTAACAATTGAATTTATACGCGATTTTTAACACGAATGAACTATGAACAGTAAATAATTGTATTAAAGAAAATCAACACGATCAAACCAATGTAATGGATTAACAAGTTCATCTTTGCTTTGGACGTCTGGAACTTGGTTCCGATTTAGCCCTCGGAACGAGCTCGGTTATAACTTAACAAATAAATAGCTGAAGAACACTATGAACAATAGTGAAAGGACAAAAATTAACTTTATTGCTTTGATATGCTTTCCAACTATGGTTTTAAAATGAAAAGGTTCTCCCATTTATATAGTAGAGGAGTTTCAATCCTAGTACAAATCTAAATAAGGTAAAAAAAATCTTCTCTTTCTAGTAAATGGAAATCTGTAGTTGATATTGGGCGAGATTTGCACTATGACATCCGGTTGAGAGCGGTTATTACGGCTCCCCGCTTATCGTGTCTAACCGTCTTTTCCCTTTGTCTCGTCCCTTTACTCTGCTTGGACCTAATGCTCAGCCGTATCTGGTCCCGGGTGCACCATTCGCCCTCCCCGGGCTCTGAAACATGCACCCCTCGGCTTTACTCGAGGTCATGTCAAATCGTGCTTTCCTCTCATTTCTTTACCAAAAAATAGGGGGTAACTTTATCCTTGATTTTATCCGTAAACATACCAATAATAAGAATTTAATTTAATATTTTTCATCCCTCTTTCTATGCGGAAACATGCATTTTCCTGTTTGTTTGAGTCTGCACTAACATACTTTGACTCATTGATGCTTTTTTTTGTTGAGAAAACAGGAAATATATATTAATGACTTAAATAGGGTTTGTTACATCATAACCTAAGTTTATGCCACTTAGGGCACATTGATTACCTAAGCTTGCTAAGGAGTTGCAAGAATCCATAGATAAGTTTTTAACAAAAACCAAAGGATTGTCTTTATCCACTATTACATAATTTTTTATATTGCTTGGTGGTAATCTAAAAACTTCTTTTTCTTTTCTTCTTCTAGTACTTCCCAGCTTGGCCATGGAGTGTGCTACCCTGTTGCCTTCTCTAAAGTTATGCCTGAGGAGGGTCACCTTTCCTTGGTGCATTAACGATCTGCAAAATTTTACAAGACCATCAAAATGTTTATTACCATTATGAATTGCTTGTATTGCATCAACACAATCTGTCTCTATCTCGAGTGGGAACAAATTCCATTCATGAGCTGTTTTTAACACTTCTTTGATTGATTTTAATTATGCTTCCAAAGATCCTCTAGAATTTGTGAGCTTTGTGAAGCTTACAATCCAGTGGCCTTCTGCATTGCGTAGAACTCATCCAACACTGCTTTTGTCTTTGGTGTAACTTGCATCCACGTTCACCTTGTACCACCCTTTAGGTGGTTTTAACCAACGAACTTTGATTTGGATCTTTTCAACAGGCAATGGGTTATGATCTCTTAGTAACCTGTATTCTAAAGCTTGTTGAAAGATATAATTAGTATCTATGGGTTTGGATGTATTATTTTGGTTATTGTTGTTACGATTGATCCAAATCCCCCATAAGGCAAAGGGTAGGAAGTAATTCCAATTGATCATGTTATGATTTATGATGACGGACATGTTCCTAAGTTGTATAAGCCAGTGTTTGCCAGAGTGCTCAGTTATGGTCACCCTACCCATGTTGTTCCAAAAGGGTTTGGTTGCTATGTATTCCAGAAATATGTGAGTAATAGATTCCACTATTTTCATGTTGCATATTGGGCAGTGGGGATCTAATGTTGATCCCGATCCGAGAAAGGTATTTTCTGTATGGCAACCTATTATAGAGGCATTGCCACATAAAAAAATTTAATTTTGTTGGGACAAGATAGTGACCAAATCCAGTTAAACCCTTCATGCGACTGTGATTGTGATTCAATTAAGGAGTAACAACTTTTGGTAGTAAAAATACCTTTTGGACACAGGGACCAAATGGGGATGTCATTTATGGGCCATTTTTTACAAATTTTTGCCCTAAGAATATTTTGATGAATTTCATTTGGCATGTGCATGGACAATTTTGAGAGATTCCAATTACTGTCTAAATAGATATCTTTTATTTTTAGGTTGTATTGGATGGGTGATAGAGGACCATGTACTAAAATTCTTAGGTTCTGTGAATTTGGGATCCATTTAAGGTCCCATATGTTATTGAGTTTAGATGAGGTGACCAAATGATTCCCTTGGAACATACCTCCTATCTTTTCCTAATAGCATTCCAAATGAATGTTTGGTTAGTTTTGGTGCATCCTCCTCCGTATATTGTGATAATCATTTTTTCCCATGGAGTGGTGGCATGGGTGAGGAGTCTCCAGGATAAACTAGCTAGGTTAGTCAAGTATTTTGAGTGCGCATTGTGCAGTCCCAACCCCCCTGATGATTTTGGTTTGCAAATATTTGACCAACTAATGAAGTGCAATTTCCTTTTAATCTCACTCGAACCCCAAATAAAGTCTCTCTGGATTTTATCAATTTTGTTACAAGTTTTATTCGGGAGAAAGGTGTATTGCATATAGTAGTTAGGGATAGAGTTTAGACAGGAGTGAGCTAGAGTCGTTCTATCCGCCATTGATGAATCTCAACTTCCAAGTAGCCAATCTTGTTTTCATTTTATCAATGATAAAGTTATAGTCCGTTGGACTTGGATTATTATTTAGGATTGGAAACCCTAAGTAATTCCCAAAACTTTCACTTTTTTTAAAACCTAATGTGTTTGTAATTGAATTAATAGTTGTGGTATTGCAGTTATGGGAGAACAATATTTTTGATTTAACATGGTTGATACTTTGGACACTGAAGGAACAAAAAGTATCTAATCCTAATTTTATGGCATGGCATTATTTCTCATTAGCCTCTGCCATTAAGGTTAAGTCGTCTGCAAAAAAAGTAGCGGTAGAGTCATTCACCATGACTGATATGGAACTAGTTGAGATACAACTAAGTAAAAGTTTGGAAAATTTAGGAGGGAACTTGAAAAATTTAAGGGTGTGGTAGACAAAAGACCATTCAATACGGTCAAAAGCCTTTTGCAAGTCGATTTTGATCATCATATGACCCTTTTTTCCCTTAAATTTTCGAAAATTACTCACCAATTCTGGTATAATAATCGCATTGTCAGATGCTCTTCTATTCTTCATAAAGCTAGTTTAGAAAGGGCTGATCATGTTGTCTAAAAAGGGTTTTAGGCGATTTGCTAATATTTTGGTAATAGTTTGTAGATAGTATTGCACAGGCCAATCGGTCGAAAGTTTTTTACATAGTTTGCATTGTGAATTTTTGTAATCAGACAAAGGTATGTTTTGTTGATTTCCTTAGGGATTACTTGATTAGTAAAAATATTGACAATACTTTGTAACTGATTGACCAGTGATGTGCTAATATCTTTGATAAAAAAAAAGGGGTGAAGGCCATCCGGGCTGGGTGCCTTAAAAGGTTTGAACGAAAAAATAGCCTTTTTGATTTCAATATCCAATAGAGGACCATCCAGAGAGGTCAGGTCAACTTTCCTAAGATTTGAGCGGTTAGTCCCTAAAGCTTTCTGGTTAGTACTAGTATGGGTGGTTGTGAAAATGTCCCTGAAGTAATTGGAGACACGAGACATGATTAATTCATGGTCATTTATCAAATTGTCTTCCCCATCCTTGAAACAATTTACTTTGTTCCTTCTTCTTCTATTAGAGGTTGTTATGTGAAAGAATTTTGTGTTTGCGTTTCCGTCATTTAGCCATGCGACCCTCGACCTTAATTTTCAATAATCTTCTTTTATCCTAAGGATGTCTTATACTCTTTATTAAGAGATATTTCCAGGGATTGGAGAAAGTTACTAGTAGAGTAATTTGTAGAATTTTGGATGTCTTGGAGCCTAGCTACTAATTTTCTTTTTTTACCCATAATATCACCAAAGGTTCTATGTTTTCAGCTTTTAATACCCTCTAAGAAAGAGTTATTGGATTTAATATAGTCATTTTCAGTCCAGCGTGACCTAACTAGGCTAGGAAAATCCGGGTGTTTACACCAGAAGATTTCTAGCCGGAAAGGTTGGACATGTTTGCGCCTATTTCTAGGTATTAATTCTATCATAATAGGATTATGATCGGAGTGTGTCTTAGGTAGGTGAATTACTGAGTAATTAGGGAATAAGTCACACCATTTCTCATTGCCTAAAGCTTTGTCCAATCTTTCCATAATTAGACCCTTATCTTTGTGTCTATGGTTTGACCAAGTATACTTACATCCTTTATAGCCTAAGTCCATTAGTCTACAATTATCCATTTTTTTTAATAAAAAGTCTGCCCTAGTAATGTTCATTGGTCTACCTCCAAATTTTTCATGTGACCCTAGAAAATCATTAAAATCTTCACCTATCAACCAAGGTCCATCAAAATTAATAGCAATGTTTTTTAGGTTATCCCACATAATATTTCTACATTGATAATTAGTGCTAGCATAAATAGACGAAAATGACCAAATTTTTTTAATAGGCCTTACCTCAATTGTTGCATGGATTTCATGGTTCCTACGGATGAAGTTGTGCACTATGACTACCTCATGTTTCCACATCACGACTATACCACCAGACTGTCCCTCCGCTGGGACTTCTATTAACTTAGTGAAACCAAAATCATCTAGCCACTGCTTATGATCGACCAGCCTAGTTTTAAGAAGTGTTACCATACAAGGTCAATGAGTGTCAATCATCTTCCTAAAATTCCTTCTGAAGTTTTTATTGTTACCCCACAAATGTTCCACACTATAATATTAGTTGGTCGATTCATTAATTGATTGATGCTTGAGTTCTGTGGGTCTCCATTCTCCCTTACTCCTCCGAGTATGATGCTTGGGTTCTTATGCCCGGGTTGAGTTTTCTAATGCTCCTATGCAATAGGGGCAAATTCGTTCCTATCAATTGCAGTTTTGAGTTGCTCTCCAGAGTTTTGCCTTCACATTTTGTCCTAATTGAAAGCTTCTTTTTTTTTCACGCTAAATTTAAAGCGGTTAAATGACTAATTTCTTTACCGTTTTCCCGCAGGTCCATATAATTCATACTCTGACAGGAAAGCAAGTCTCACTTCTGGGATTTGGTTAACATGTAATTATGCATTGTAATTGTTTGAGTTGTGATCGTACATAATATGAATCATATATGTAGTTTCGTTGAGTAAAATATTATTGCATTGTTTCTAAAAATCAAATCGTTTATAATAATATTAACATGAATTGGATGTAATAAATATTCTTGTAATTCTTTATTGATATCTAAGGGGAATAAGTTGGATCTTAATTTATCTTTTTACTTACAATTGATTAGGGTTTTGCTTTTCAGGCAATGCTACCGCTACTTTAATCATGCTTTATAGGATACTGTTTTATCTATGGATAAATAATTTACCGTAAATTTATATAACTAGTGAATTTGTCCGCGCTTTGCGCAATTATAAAAAATAATACTTCCTCCGTTTCAATTTATATGAACTCATTTGACTGGGCACGGAATTTAATAAAAGAGAGAAGACTTTTGAATTTGTGGTGTAAATGAGACACATATATATTTTGTGTGGTTATAAGTAATTGCATAAATGTAAATTGTTTTCAAATAAGGAAAGAGGTCATTCTTTCTGGCACGGATTAAAAACAAAATAGGTTCACATAAATTGAAGCATAGGGAGTAGTAAATTTAATATATGCATATTTGAGTTTCAGTTTATAAAATATTTTTTGAAAGTTTCTCAACATTTGAAAAAAGAAGAAAATATGTGAAATAATAGAAAAGATCAAAGAAATAAAAAAAAACAAATAAATATGCATCCATCTGCAGTAAACATGAAACTTGGCCATTCCTCTTTTCTTTACATTTAATTATTTTATTTTTTCCTATTTATTTTCTAATATTCCCTCTTTAATAATATCTTATTACATTATATTAAAAAAAAAGTTATTGATGTGAGGAGATTATGTTTAGTCTAATAAAAATCATTTGTAGTTCACATATTAAAAGTTAATATGAAATCCTTATAGATATTACTACATGTACACTTTGAAGAACGAATACATGAAACGACGTATCCAAACTTTAGGATTCGTGTGAATAAGGGAACCTTCACTTTTGATCCTAGTTGATTTATACAGATGCTAACACTAGGTCTAATACACTTAGTTACTCCTTTTGTGAGCTCAAATTGTCACCAAGTCAAATTGTAAGAGTAAAACTTATTTCGCTCTAGCTATTTTACGATGATATTTTTCACTATATGTATTTTTTAATCTTTTAATATATCCCCTTGAGCAAACATTTGAACCAAAAAAAAAAAGAGGAATACATGGTCGTTAGACACCATAAAATGTTCTCCCTCTCCTTATATTTTCTTTAATGACTCGAATTAATAGATGTAAGTTATAAATTTTTATGTTAGGAATCAAATGATTCTGTCCATTTAATATTTCTATGAGCAGACTAAGCCCAAATATAAAAACAATCTTGGCCAATATGAAATTTCAGTGCACTTATTTCAAAACTATATATTATAAAATAAAATTGTCAAAAGTAAGTCAGTTTTTAGCGAAAAGACCAAACTTGATGAGATGGAAGGACTTTGTCTGAGACTTAACAAATACTATTACTAAAATAAAATAATTATAAATTTTTAATGCAATAAACAAATAGCTAAATAGTATGCCGATAGTCACATGATTAGATAAAGTCAAGAACAAAGAAATAAGAAGCGTCAACTATACTCTACTTGCAACTATCATCTCATCTAGAATAACCCTGTGGTTGTGCGAGTCTAACTTGAGCTTAAAGTAAATTATGGAGTAAAAAAGTACGTGAAAGAATGTTAATTAGGTGGCAACCTAGAAATCAAAGAATTAAAAAGGAAAGAGATAATTTGAACTGTCTTTGTGCTCCTACTTATTTATTTCACTCTTAATTTTTTTGTATAAATCAATCAAATCTTTTCTCTTTGACTTGAATCCTCTATAATTTTTTTTAAATTATCCAATATCAGCCTCTATGATCTGTAGAAAACATATAAGAGTTCCTCAAATAAATATAACATATCTAATACTCAACCTATTATATAGAATGGAGTAAACTGTTACCTTTGGATGGTTCATAGTCCAGAAAATGTCTTTCAAGTTTTATAGACATGAGTGAGGTGACAAAGTAAGTTTGATTCATTCAAAGAATTTTAGTAACGGAAAAATCACATTATTATCATTATAATGTAACGAAAAAATTATAAGTAAAGACACAATATATAAATTAATGCAGTTGCCAGTGTTCCAAGTCACATCCGGGATTCTCTCCATCTCAGAAGTGGATTCCCCTGCAAGGGTACTTGAGTACGATTACGGCTATGAAAAGCTTATCGAAAGAGGAGGAAAGAGCGTAAACTCGACTCTAAAAGTTTCAGTTGCCTCCCTCTCTCCGCCCTATAACTGAAAAAAAGGAGCACGGCGAAAAGCCAACCTGATTTTTTTTTATTCGTTTGACGNTCCTTCTTGATATCCAAATGAGGATAGAGCTTCAACTGCGATTGTCGCTCTATTTCATTGGTAGGAACGAGGCCAGGCACCTCCCGCCCGTTTTGGGTATTTTGGAGAAACAAATACTGCTGGAAAAAAAGATAGAAGCAGCATTGGTGCGGGATGGGTTTCCCCCATATGGTTATGGCTTGGAGGTCAGAAATCCGCGGCCTCATCTTTAACCACCCTACTAGGGAGGTTGCGCTTTCTGAGAATACCTTAAATAGGTATTTGAGCCAGATCGAAAGAGATGGCACTCGTCAGAGCCAGCCCTATTGAGAGTCTCTTCCATTCTCTCTTCACCAGACAGATAGACAAATAGGCAATCTGATAGATATATTAAGTCTGCAAGTTTCACATCTAAGTAATACTCGATCCGATAGTTTACGATAGATAGATATATATTTCTAAAGAACATTCTAAGAAAAGATATTAATAGATATCGGTAGTTGTCCGGTCGTACCCAAACAATAATATTNAAGCATACCGCAAGTAGGAAGTGAAATTAATACAATGGATTCAAAATCATCAAACCTCTCTCGTGTGGAACTTATAAGGAGCAGACCTGCATTAGTAGCGAAATGTCCGAGAAACTTCATTTTTTCACCTTTGCTAGTGATGATTGAATAGCATTACCACCGTCAACTTCAACTCCCTTCATAAAGCAACTCAGAGGTTTCGACAACTGTACAACCCAAGCACATGAAAGTAGAACCGTAAGGAAAGCATAGCCAAAAAAATAATTCACTAATTCCTCTTACATTGTAATAGAATAAAGATTTCAACAGAAGAAGCACATATGAACCTCAATATCTTTGTTCAAAGCATGATATTTGTCCTTGTATAAGTCCTTATATATGTACATACGGAGGAATACTACAATAAATTGTCATAATCTTACACATTAAATATTTGGGGGTAATGAATATGAAAGGTACGGGAGTTATTATGATTATTAAAAAATATAGGTTATGAAAATAAAGATGTGTGAGTTATGAAGATATGATTTTTAATATAAGATAAATAGAAAAAAATGATGAAACTCAAAAAAAAGAAAAAAAAGAAAAAAGATAAATATGTTTTTTGGTTTAAGAGATATGCCACTTCACCTTTTTATTGTTTTTATATAGATATATAGATATCTCAAGTTGACAACCAAAGTACTTGTATTAATTACAGATTTCGCGCACATTCAACGTACATTAAATTCATGAGTGCTTTTTATTTTTTCATTTAAAAGAGAAGTTTGGAGGATTTTAAAATATGTAAAAAGCAATAAATAAGGGAAGAAAAAACAAATAATTTCGAATGTTAAATATCTTTCTTGGCTTACATGATACGAAAACTTCCATGAGATACGATTTTACTTTTGGCTTTTGTTTTGGAGGGAAATTCTTCTTTCTTTGTATGTTGTTTTAATATGTTGTTTTTGAGACACAAGATGAACTATCTCAATACCATAAGGTTAAAAATTATATTTATCTCTCCTAGATTACCTCTTTGATTAGGATACAATGAAATTTTATTATAAAATTCTAGCAATAATTACTTATCCATATTTTGATTCTCTTTTTAGGAGCACGTGAACCGTGGATAAATTAACTAATTTCAAGGAAAGGAGCGAATGAGCTTTTTCTGTTTTAAGTTTTAATTTTCTTCTACATTCTAGCTATTTCGACGGTGGACTAAACCTGTCAGGTATTTCAAAGTTTAAGGATAGTTTCTGTAAACATGTATATTTGAGGAATGTACTTAAACTTGTGGTACTACTTAGGGATATTTGCGTTTAAAAAAACCCGACCCGCTCCGACCCTTTATTTGGCCAAAGTATACCTGTAAAACTGGTGTGTTTGCTGCAATTGGTATTGGTAGGAAGAAAATGGAAGGACGTAATGACGACGAAGATGGTGGAAGCAGCGCCATATTTTCTGAACTCAAACAGTACTGCATAGAACTACTGGAACTCCGCTTAAACCCTAAGAAAAACTCCTCCACTCTTTCTCATCTGCTTCAACTTCTTCGCCGCTCCTCTCCTGTTTCTCTCCAGCCCTTCTTCGAGTATGTTCCTTTCTCTTTAATCAACTCTTTTTTCCCCTGCTATCTCAATCCTTAACTTTTGCTATGCGATTTAAGTCTTGTATCGTGAAAATTTAAAGAATTCTTACGCTGTTAGTTCAATTTAACTGATTATAGCACGTTATCGCTCTATTTTCCAGGGTATCGTACTGAGTTACCTATTGTTCTTGGTCAATTTTACTTGATAGTTTAAAATGCTTATACACTGTCAGAGCACAAAAATTATAACTCATTTTTTTTAAAATTTATAAACATGATGTCCGGGCTAGCTTGCCCGAACCTGGATACCTGCTATCTTAACCCAGCACGTGTATCGGGTAATTCTCTTCACCGAGGCTTGAACAACTAGGAATAAATTACCTAATATTTTTCCCGAGACCTTATAGTTCTCCGCTCACCTCATTGACCACTAGGTTACACCCTTGGGTGTACTTAAACTCAAATACAATAGTTTTTATTGAAAATAAAACGGATGTGTGTTATCCATTTCTGCACATAAGAAAAGAAAAAGAAGAAAAAAAAGATGTTTAGCGAAGTGCCAACTGTTGGTCTGCTTGTAAGAATGCATGAGGGACAGACTCTGGAGAAATTTGCTTTTGATATTTGATATGTATTTTTCTCTTTCATTGTTTAGTCTCTTAATTCAGTGACAGGCAGATTTCTGATTGATTTTGTTTCAGCTTCACATTGTTACCGCTGCTGCTTCTACTGAATGCCGCTGTTGATAGCAGATCATCACCCGGCATTGATTCTGGCGTGATGCCACATACAGTTAGTGATATTGTGATGGAAGATGCTCTTCGTTGTCTAGAGGAACTTCTGAAGAAGTGTTGTTTAGGGTCCGTGGATCAGGTATTTAGACTTTCTGTTTAAGTGCAGTAGCTGCATTTCCTATGATTTGTTATAATTGAAGAAACTTTTTGCTACCTTTCATGCCAGGCCATGCTTTTAGCATTATTTCTAAGCTTTACAAACTATTGGTTATAACATCAATTTGAAATTCGCACGACCAATAGTAGATAAACGTTTATTTTCTTTCGAGAAGTACCAGTAGTGGATGAACTACGTTGAGGGTTCACAATCTCCTTTGTCTAAGATTTTAACTCTTGGGGTTTGATAACCTACCTGTGTAGAATTAAAAAATATAGCTGTTGATGTTTGATTGATACTGTTCTCAATAATCCATAATTTGCTTTTGCAGTTCATTGAACTAATAAAGAAATTGAGTCGCGGGGCGTCGCTTTCTCCTCTGGAGGCTTCAGAAGAGTTCCGTGAAGGAGTGATAAGGTGTTTCAAAGAACTGTTGCTTAATCTGCGTTGCTGTTCCAGTGAGTCCTGCTCAGGCAAACAAATCAGTGGTTGGCCTTTGCTTCTGGAAAGAAAAAATTTGCACTCTCCACCTGTCTCAAAACTTAAATTCAAGGATGAAGAGTGTTTAGTTGCATTTCTACAGTCTGAAACTGCTTCAGTTGCTGTTGGAAATTGGCTATCACTTCTGCTGAAGGTATAAATTTAGTCACCTCGAGGAACATATATTTCCTTACCCATTCTTCATAGTATTTCTCTAGTATTACTTTTGAGAGTATTTATGGCTTTCTCAGGCAGCAGATGCTGAGGCAGCACGGGGGCAGCAAGGCAGCGCAAGCCTTCGGATAGAAGCTTTTTCCACTCTGAGAATACTTGTTGCTAAGGTTCCTTTTTTCTCCTTTCCGAGTTGCTTTTCCTCTCTTGTAAGCTGTATTATTGGCTTTTCGAATTCTCAGTTATTCCTTCATAGGTTCAATGGAGTTTACTCATGCGAGACCATGCCTTTAACATGATTTAACTTCTTTACTCCATTTAATGCTAGAATTTTTCCCATAAAATGACTGAGAAGTCGTCAAGCAAAGTAGAAATACATGAAAATTATGATTAAGATTCATTGTAGACAAGGTGTCTCTTCTCTTCGTGATACAATGGTATATCTCCAGGTGTTGTTTATCAAATATACATGTTCATTGCCGAGAATCTTGTCAGATGGTTGTTATTTTTACTACTATTAGTTTGTTATTCTAGTGCTCAGTCCTAGGCAGCATTGCTGTTCAGGTCCATATAAGTCACATCTTTACGATTTTATATGATGTCTGGCAGGTTGGCACTGCAGATGCTTTAGCTTTTTTTTTGCCTGGAGTTGTTAGTCAAATTGGCAAAGTTTTGCATATGTCGAAAACGTTCATCAGTGGGGCTGCTGGGAATGCAGAAGCTTTGGACCAAGCGATTAGAAGCTTGGCAGAATTTCTTATGATAGTTCTCGATGACAACTCTAACTTGCCTTTTCTTGATCCGTCCCTTCATGATGTCAAGAAAGAGAAATCACTAGTGGCGTTTCTGGAGGCACTTCGTCATTTGCCCTCTACTATGCATGATCAAAATTTGAGTGAGGCTGTTGACAGAGGCACCCTTGTACTTAGCTCTACAGAGAGGGAAAGTGTCAGTCCTAGAAACGTGAATGGATCTTTGCGTGTAATTCGTACAAAAGACTGGATTGTTGATACCTCGTCGCATGTTGATAAGCTGTTATGTGCAACTTATCCCCATGTAGGTTATAACAAGCTTCTCAGTGGCACTTGAGTTTAGAAGATTTTTTATCAAGTCAATTTAAATTGATAGTTCCATGTTTTTTGACAAACAGTTTAAATTAATAATTGCATTTGTGTTCTCAGCTTTGCATGCATCCAAGCAGAAAAGTAAGACAAGGACTCTTGGCGGCAATACAGGGACTATTGTTAAAAACCAGTTGTGTGTTGAAGGGAAGCAGATTGATACTTTTGGTGAGGTCCAAACTGGAACTTATATCCTATAATATTTGTATATCTAATAGTTAATGTACAATGGGATTTGATCAGCCCAAGAAAGATATCTCTTTCATAACAAGTTTCCTTTTCTCTTTCCTTATTCTCTTTTTTTTTTTCAAGTATCAGACACTAAGATGCTCTATGTCTGCCTGCTCGAACTCTTAGAGTAGCATTGATTTTGAATTGTAGCTTAAATAGTGGGTCAATGTAGGTAGAGAGATCTCCTTTTGATAAGTTCAACATTTATGCGAATAGACATAGGATCAATGGGCTTTTGAGTAGTGAAGGGCAAACTTCCCTCTTAAGAGAAGTATACCATTTTCAAACAGAACAACAAAAGTTAAGACTGTCCGTTTTGGGATTGAGGTAGTCAAAGTTATTGTGCCTATGGTAGTGCTTTTTGCATTTTCATCAGCTAACTTTAACGTATTCTAAAGTTGGTCCTAGAATCTGTAGCTTTTTTAAATTGCAGTTGCTCTAGCCAAGTCTCGGGTGAGGAAAATTTGGGGACTCGAACCACTTCCCAGTTGTGATGGGGTTGCAACAGGGGTCAGCTCTCAGCCCGTTTTTATTTGCCTTGGCAATGGACACATTGACGTGCCACATTCAAGGGGAGGTGCCATGATGTATGTTATTTACACATGAAATTGTACCGGTTGACAAGAACCGAGGCGGTGTAAACGCGAGACTGAAGATTTGGAGACAGACCCTAGTATCTAAAGGGTTCGAGTTGAGTAGGACCAATGCAGAATACTTGGAGTGCAAGTTCAATGAGGGGACCAGTGAAGCGGACAGAGATGTGAGGCTTGATACACAAGTTATTCCTAAGAGAGATAGTTTCAAGTACCTTGGGTTTATTATCCAAGGAAATGTAGGGATAGATGAGGATGTTACACATCATATTGGAGTGGGGTGGGTGAAGTGGAGGCTAGCATCCGGTGTTTTATGTGATAAGAATAAGCAACCTAAACCTAAAGGCAAGTTTGACAAACCAGTGGTTAGACCGACTATGTTGTATGAGGCCGAGTGTTGGCCAGTCAAGAACTTGCATGTCCAGAAGATGAAAGTAGCAGAGATGGGGATGTTGAGATGGATGTGCGGGCATAGCGGGATGGATATGATTAGGAATGAAGATATTCGGGCCAGAGTGGGAGTGTCTCCGCCTCTCTGGTGGAGGACAAGATACGGGAAGCTACGCTTAGTTGGTTTGGGCATGTGAAAAGGACAAACAGAGATGCCTCGGTAAGGAGGGGTGAGAGGTTGGGGCTAGAGGGGTTGAGAAGGGGTAGAGGTAGGCCGAAGAAGTATTGGGGAGAGGTGATTAGGAAGGACATGGCGTTACTTCAACTTATCGGGGACATGGCCCTTGATAGGAAGGTGTGGAGATCGAGAATCAAGATAGAAGGCTAGTAGGTAGTCGAGAGTATTAGTGTTAGACCTGTATTCTGTTATTGTTAGATTTATTACTTGTTCCTCTCGTTTCATTTTTTTACTATCTTGTCGTTGTTATTGCTTGGTGCTATTGCTTTTCTTCTTGTCTTTCGTGAGCAGAGGGTCTATCGGAAACAACTTCTCCACCTTTAAGGTGAGGGTAAGACCTGGGTGCACACTACCCTACACAGGCCCCACTTGTGGGATTACATTGGATTTTTTTTTGTTGTTGTTGTTGTTATTGTAGCTGATTTGCGGGACGAGACTATTAATTGTGAAATAAAGTTCCTGCTAATATGCTTCCATATTTTATTCTTTTGAGAAGTAATATGCTTTCATGTTATATTCTTACTATTAGCATGTAGAAATCTGTTGCATACCATTCAGACGTCACATGTTTTAAAAGAGAATAAAATTAAAGCAAGACTTGTTTATTAGCTGACGCTGTGGACCCATTGTATTAGCACTTTGGTCTTATGTAGTAGTTTGAACTGGCTCTTTCTGTCATATTGCCCTTAGAAGTGGAATTTCATAGTGCTATACCTTATGATATCAAACATCCAGAAGCCATGGCAATATTATAAAATCATCCGGACTTCCAAATTCTTGTTGGCATGTCCGTATGCTACTAGCTCATAGCCATATTGAATCACAAAGATTGACATTTTAAGACACATCGGAGAGTAGAGATGTAATATTTTTTCTTTCTTATAACCAAATGCCCGAGGACTAGTGGCGCAAGGTTTGAAACTCGCTAGATAATTGGCCCATCCCTCCACTTTTCTCTGCTTAAATACTAGGCTCATCTATGGGAGGGTTCGAACCCGTGACATGCGGCAAGAATAAGAGATGTATTTATAATTAAAAATATCAATTAAAAGGCACGCACTACACATCTGGAAATTTTCTGCTGTGGGACAATGTCTAACTTACTACTCAACATTTCTTACATTTTCGCTTAGCCTCTAATACTAACACTTAATATAACAGGCCTTCTCAAACTCAGATGGGAAGAACCACTAACTTTATTTATTTTGAAAATACAAAAAAGTGAACAATTTTCAGATTAGTGAATGTACTGTAAAATTGCTTGATTATTGTTGCGGGAACAGTTGTGGGAAAACTTGCTGGAAGTTGCTGGAATCTTGTCAGATATGGTGCTGGAGAAATGGTTGGAATATTGGCCAGACAGAGGCTGTGCTGCCAGAATGGTCATGGGGAAAGAGGCACGATGCCACTTGAAAAGATACAAAATAGTCATAGTGCCACAGGAAGGAGTACTGGAAAAGAGGCATGGTACCTTGGAACAAATATTAGAACCGGGCATGGTGCTGTTGGAATGAGCACTAAAATAGGAGAGATACTACTGAATGATCATCGAAATGATGCAAGAATAGTAAAATTATGAAAAGTGAAACACTTGTTCAGGTGGGCGGCATAGGGCCGACCTTCGATATTTGGAAGTTGATTTCTGCCAAGATCATAGAGGTTCTGACACCATGTCTAAAATACGAAAAAGAAGAGATGTATTAGTGACTTGATTAGAATTGAATACTAGCCACATTTATTCATAAGTCTGGAATAGTCATTATTTTTACATTGTGGGACAAATATCTGAGTTGACCAACTCTAACTTAACAAAACAGTTAACATTCTAATATAAGACATAATATTCTAACAGATGCTGTGGATTGTATCTGTGTGGCTGAGACACTTGCATAATCTATTGTGCTATACCGTTTCTCTTGTGCTTTCCTCTCATGGAACTCGATACTCCATAATGTTTCTAGTGATTGCTGCTACAGTCTGTCAAAAGGGTGCATAAACCACTATTGCAACAAACACATTTCTTTACCTTAGTCTTTGACAGTGTGAGGAGACTGTGATTGGCACTTGACACTTAGTTTAGTTTTCTGATAAATATCTGCTCCTTTTTAAATCTTCGTTCGGTAATACTTGCAAGCTTGCGATGCCATGATTTTCGATGAATTGGCGCAATTGTAAATATGAAAGTCTGGAATATATTGACATACTCTTGTATATAAGTGAATTGCATTTCCTTGTTCTTTTCTTTTTGGTGCCATTGGGTCCTTTATTAGCAGTCTTGAAGCTTCTTTGCAGTGCAAGATTTTGGTACAGATATTTTTCATTTTTCACCAACCAAATATTTTGTTCTGAATATATTCTTGGCTCTTGTAAAATGCAGGAAAGTCTATGTGTCTTGGCATGTGATGGCTCCGAGGAGGTGTCTTCAGCTTCGCAGTTGTTCTTTGGGTATCTGCTCACGTCACGTGGAAAGCGTCAAGTAAAAGATGATGTTAGAGAGGTTTTTAACAGGTCTTTGTAGTCCTAATATTCTCTTTGAAACATATATATTAGCTAGCGGCCTATGCACTAGAAGTGATCTAATGGACTTTACATCCTCTTCACAGGCTTGTTGAAAAGCTTCCAAAAGTGGTCCTTGGAGCTGATGAATCATATGCAATTGCACATGCCCAGAAACTACTTGTACTGATCTATTTTTCAGGGCCTCGGCTCGTGGCAGACTACCTCCTTCAGTCTCCTGTAGGTGCAACAGGCCTAGCGTTTTCTTTGTTTCTATCCTTTTAAGCAATTCTGAGCTATCAATTCTTAGCTTTGGGGTCATTGTTCTTTTCTTTAATGGTTCTCTTTTGCTTGGAGAGGCGGGGTTTAGTGGATGAATGTATACTCTCCCACTTGCTTGCTTACTTGCCACTGGACACTTGTGGAGCTGCCATTTCTTACATATATTTAATTGTTACAGAATTTATTTCCTTTATCTTTTTCCTTAGCGTCATCCCTCATTCAGGTCAGAATACTTAAAGTGTAATGCCTTTCATCTTTTTAATGCCTTTCAGTGGAATGTGTAGGTGAGATCTGCTCAGTTCTTGGATGTTTTAGCCCTCTGTCTGAGTCAAAATTCAGTTTTTGCTGGTTCCCTTGAGAAGAATGTTGTAGCAAAGCCTTCCTCATCAGGGTTCATGCATTCCCTAGCAGAGATAAGAGCTGTTAGAGCTGCTAGCTTTGACAATCTGGGAAGTAGAGAGAATCAAAATAGAAGAATACATGCCACAGAAAGTGTAAAGAATGAGCATCAGCTGCCGCGCATGCCACCTTGGTTTGTTTATGTTGGCAGTCAGAAGCTGTACCATTCTCTAGCTGGGATCATTCGACTTGTAGGTTTATCTTTATTTGCAGGTTGTTTTTCCTTCTGAACTTTTCTATGTTGCTCGGACTCTCCGAAAATTTCGCCGGGTGCGTGTCGGGTCCTCCAAAAATAGTGTATTTTTGGAGGATCCGACACGGGTGAGGCATCATTTTGGAGAGTCCGCGCAACATAGGAACTTTTTAACCGTATATTTACTTCTTTCTGACCTAACGGTCTGACAGATTCCTTTTGTTGCTTTGACTAGATTCTCGAACTGAAGGGTCTCTCTCTGTTATCATTGACCTTCCATTGGAGAACCTGCGGAAATTGATTTCTGAAATACGGATGAAGGAATACAGTGAAGAAAGCTGGAAATCTTGGTACAACAGGATTACTTCAGGACAATTAGTACGACAGGCCAGTACAGCTGTGTGTGTCCTGAATGAGTTGATATTTGGTTTGTCAGATCAAGCAATTGATGACTATACCAGAATGTTTGGAGCATATGTAATGGAACCACAAGAAAATAAGAAATGTCAAGAAGATGAGAGTCAACATTGCAGAATTGAACAATCTGCGCCAGAGGGATCTATTTGGAAGATTTGCCAAGTTAAGGAAGAAAGGAATCATTTAGTTGACTGCATTGGCAGCATATTACATGAATACCTATCCCCTGAAATATGGAGTCTGCCCGTTGAACATACGACTGCTTTACAACAATCTGATTGTGAGGATACGAACATTAGCTCGCATTTCTTTAATGACAACGTGATGTTGCACCAGGAAATTTTCTTTTCCATCTCCTGTTGTGATTGTGGTTTCATGTGTCACTTATCTTATCAATGTCTTTTCTAGCGGCTCAAATTATGCTTGTCATATTGATGGTAGTTTTGCTGTTGTCAAACAGGTTATTATTGATGGAATTGGCATCTTTTCTATGTGCCTTGGGGAAGATTTTTCTTCGTCAGGATTTCTTCATACATCTCTTTATATGTTGCTTCACAATCTTAGTTGCTCTCACTTCCAAATCAGAAGTGCATCTGATGCTGTATTACGCATTGTTGCTGCTATGCATGACTATCCAACAGTAAGCAGCAGCTATGGATTTCTTTCTTGTTGTGTCTTTGAAGGTTACTGGCACTAATTATAAAACTTCTTGCAGGTTGGACACTTGGTTATAGCAAATTCAGATTATATAATTGATTCAATATGCAGGCAGCTGCGCTCTCTAGAGCTTAACCCTGATGTACCAAATGTACTTGCTGCCATGCTTTCGTACATAGGAGTGGCACACAGTATAATTCCTCTGTTGGAGGAGCCAGTATGTCTCAACTTTGATATCTATCCTGGAAATTGGAATCTACAAAAAAAAAATTCTAACTTCTTTTGTTGTCTCCAAATGCAACTAGTTTGGAAATGAGGCATATGTTGTTGTAGGTCCTGTCATCTGTTTTAATTATGTCTGCCTCTATGGACATCACCGATAAATATATATATATATATATATATATATATATAATATATATGTGCGTGTGTGTGTGTTGCAATATGTTCAGACTGATTTTGTGATTTCTGCAGATGCGTGCTGTTTCCATGGAGCTTGAAATTCTTGGCAGGCATCAAAACCCTGGCTTGACCATTCCCTTCTTGAAGGTGATTTCTGGCATTTGCTTACTGTACTCTAATTTGATATGCACTTACTGATAGATATAGCTAGAGGAGAACAATCAGTTCTCTTAGTCATATTTGGTGTCTTAAAATCAGTGTTGTCAAAAGCGAAAAGCTCTAAAAAGCGCTCCAGGTCTATTGGGGCTTTAAGCGCATTAAAATGTGGGTTTTAGTAAAAAAGCCGCAATGATGGAAAAAATAAATATATATGTAATTCAAGAAGAAAGGGTAACAAATTCACTCATAATGTTTGACTTAACAGCTGATACACTTATTATTGTTGTATAGTACTAATCTATTCAAGATAGAACTTATGGGCAATAAGGCACACCCCTTAATGCTTTGCTTACACTGAAGCACAGCTTAAGCGAGGCGAAGCGTGCTCCCTGAGCTTTTCTGAGCTTCAGGGCTTAAGCGCTCCTTAAATGAGCCTTTGACAACAATGCTTAAAATTAGAAAGTGCATTTCTCTGACTGTTATGTCTTGCCCGGAAAGAAAGCTCGCTTAATTCGTGTATCTCTGCATCAGACCTTTATTTGTAATTTATTGAGCTATCGTTAAATTTCTTTAGATTCTGACTATTGGATGCGGTGCTGTTCTCTATTCAGTTGCTTGGTTATAATATTCCTCCACTCTTCAGGCAATGGCAGAAATAGTTAAGGCATCAAAGCATGAGGCTAGTGCTCTGGTGGATCAAGCAAAGTCATATTATGAGGATGTGGAATCTAGAAATCTGAACCTGCAGAAGAGGACAGAAAAGATTTTTGATGATTCAGGTTCATATAATGATGACGATGTTGGCAAGGAGTCGTCTGAATCTGGTATGTATCCATTAAATCATGCGACAAATGAATATATATTTATATTATATTAAAAGCACGAAGGCCCTTAACGAAATGTTTTTCGCACTTTTTACCCTTTTATAATTGAGCTCACACTTGACAAAGTAGTCATTTAATTAATTTTATAATATTTAGGAGTTCTAAATTAGCTAAAATTATGGTTATTAAATCTTTTCCTATTTGTTTTGTGTAGGAAGTCCTATTATTAGGATTTTGAGATTCATTAAAACTTTACCTTATATAATTTTTATTGGTTCTACATATCATAACTACACCGTCTTTTATGATAATTTTTTAATATTTATATTATGTTAATTCTAACATAAATAAATAAATTGACCATAACGAAAACTCCTGAACCTTTTTTTACCTGATACGCCTATTAATAAATTGACCATAACATAAAGTATATTGAAATTAGGAGATAATAAAAGGTTTTAGTTTGTTGCATCTAGAAAAATAATTTAGAATAATGCTTATTGGAAGGCTTAAAAGTTGCATGTATCTTGAATAAAATTTTGAGATCATTGGGATAAAGATGCTTTCACAAGCTCCATCTTGGGAGACTCTCTTAAAGAGTAACAACATCAAACCCAATATATTCCCACAAATGGGGTCTGAGGATGGTAGTGTGTACGCAGACCTTACCCCTACCTGGTGAAGGTAGAGAGGCTGTTTCGAGTAGACCCTCGGCTTAGAAAAAGTGAGAAGACGAAGAATACGCGGGGGGGGGGNGACATAAGCGAACTAGATCACTTGAAGTAACAACGATCTACTTAAGAATACGAAGGAACATGAGTGCTACTAAAGTAACCAGTAAGAAAAGGTGAAACTTACAACCATCTACTAACCTTTTACCCTAATCCTCGACCCCCCCACCTTCCTATCAAGGGTCGTGTACTTACTAAGCTGAAGTCGCGCCATATCCTGCCTAATCACTCTCCCCAGTACTTCCTTGGCCTACCTCGACCTCTTCTCAAACCCGCCATGGCCAGCCTCTCACATCTCCTGATAGGAGCATCAATGCTTCTCCTCTTTACATGCTCGAACCATCTCAGCCTCGACTACTGCATCTTGTCCTCCACGGAGGCCACTCCCACTTGGTGTCGGATAGCTTCATTCCTAATCTTATCTCTCTTGGTATACCCATTCATCCATCTCAACATCCTCATTTTTGTTACTTCCATTTTCTGCACGTGTGAGTTCTTGATTGGCTAACAGTCCGCCCCATATAGCATAGTTGGTCGAATCACCACTTTGTAAAATATACCTTTAAGTCTTGGCGGCACATTCCTATCATATAGGACACCGGACGAAAGCCTCTATTCATCCATCCTGCTCCAATACGATGTGCGACATCCTCGTCAATCTCCCCGTTACCCTGGAGAATAAACCCGAGATACTTGAAACTACCTTTCTTGGGGTTAACTTGAGTATCAAGCTTCACATCCACGTGTGTCTCATGAGCCTCGTCACTGAATTTGCACTCAGTATTCTGTTTTAGTCCTTCTCGACTTGAAACCTTTAGACTTCAAGGTCTGCCTCCAAACCTCCAACCTTGCGTTAATCCCGCTTCGCGTCTCGTCGATCAACATTATATCATCGGCAAATAGCATGAACCATCGCACTTTCCCCTATATGTGCTGCGTCAGCACGTTCATTGTCAAGACAAATGAAAATGGGCTAAGAGTTGATCCCTGGTGTTTCCCCATCACATCCGGAAAGTGCTCCGAGTCCCCTCCCACAGTCCTCACCCGAGTCTTAGCACCATCATACATATCCTAAATCACCTTAGTGTACGCCGCTAACCTCCAGACACCTCCACAAAACTTTCCTCGACACTTTATCGTACGCTTTTTCGAGGTCGATAAACACCATATGCAGGTCCTTCTTCCTTTCTCTATACTGCTCCACTAATCTCCTCACCAGATAAACAGCTTCCGTAGTTCTCGGAAATAGACACGCTCCTCCTCATCCAGACTTCTACCACCCTCTCCCAAATCTTCATAGTGTGGCTCAACAGCTTTATACCCTATAATTGTTGCAATTTTGGATGTCAACCTTGTTCTTGTGCAACGGAATCATGGTACTCTACCTCCATTCTTCGGGCATCCTTTTCGTCTTAAAAATGACATTAAACAATCCAGTGAGCCACTCCAAGCCTGCTCGACCCACGTTCCTCCAAAATTCCACTAGGATTTCGTCTGGCCCCGTCACTTTGCCCTTGCTGATCTTGCGCATAGCCCCTTCCACCTCCTTCACCTTAATACGCCTATAATACTCAAAATCCCACCGACTATCGGAGTGCTCCAACTCACCCTGCACAATACTTATGTCCCCCTCTCCACCTTAATACACCTACAATATCCAAAATCCCGCAGACTCTCGGAGTGCTCCAACTCACCCAGCACAATACCTCTGTCCCTTTCCTCGTTTAACAGTCTATGGAAGTACGTCTGCCATCTGCGTCTAATATGCGTCTCGTCCATCAATACTTTTCCTTCCTCGTCTTTAATGCATTTCACCTGGTCCAAGTCACGGGCCTTCCTCTCACTCACCTTGGCCAACCGGTACTTTTTGTCCCCGAGTTCCTCGTATAGATGCGCAAACGCCGTGGTCTTAGCTGCCGTGACCTCTAATTTTGCCTCGTTCCTTTGCTTTCTTATAACACTCTTGATACTTCACTCTCTACTAGCTTCAGATAAGCCTCTTTCTTTGCTTCCACTTTGCCTTGGACCTCTCCATTCCACCACCAGTCCTCTTTGTGACCCCCAGGATAGCCTTTCGTGACCCCTAAAACCTCTTTCGCAGCTTCCCTAATGCAATTTGTGGTCGTGGCCCACATACTAGTTGCATCTCCCCTACTCTCCCTAACTCCTGAGCTTTGTCCTTAGTCAAATTACCCCACTTGATCTTCATTTGTTTGCACACCTCCCTCTTTCTCATCCTCCTCTTGATCTCTAGGTCCATTACTAGGAGTCTATGCTTGGTCGTGAGGTTCTCACTTGGGATTACCTTGAATCAGACACTCTTAAAGAGTCGCTCATGAAAATACCAATTTCAAGCACCGACAACATAATAATATTAGAACTTTGTGTTCAACTCCATGATGCTGACCAGAAGTATGGTGATATCTTATTCTTGAGTATCAAATTTTCTTTTGGTGTTGAATCATATTTTGAGGAACACTCATATATAATATTGAAATATCAGGGTCATTGCCTTTTTTGGAGTCCATGTCTGATTTACCCTATTGATTGCATTGGCCATCTGATGGTGGTATTCTTCTTTTAATAGGGATGCGGATCTACGCCAATGATGTTCATGTGCAAATGGAGTGGGAGACTATGCTGTTCAAAATGAGTGACTTCAGAAGGTTTAGACGAACGGTTGGATCTATTGCAGGTTCATGTTTAACAGCTGCAACTCCATTACTTGCTTCAGCAAAACAAGCAGCATCCCTGGTAGCACTTGATATAGTTGATGTATGGTTTTGAGCTTTATTTTTTCCCAATTAAGTAATTTCACAATGAAATTAAAGTGTTTAAATGCTGAACCTTCTATCCTAATACAAAATATATTATATGCATACGCAGTTAGGATAGCATGGGTCTTTGGAAATTCGTAACTTCATTTTGTTCCTGCTCAGTAAAATAAGTTCATGCCAATTCAAGATAGGACGACCTTACTACCGCAGTCCCTCTAACACCACTTTCCTTTTCTCATGTAAAAACTTGTCTTAGTCGGCCGGTCTTGTTTTTGTAGATACTTTTTTATTTTTCTGACAGAAGATCTAAGTTGGGGATTCCTTCTCAAAAAGAAAAATCTAAGTTGAGGATCCATCATACACTTTTGTCTCGTTTTGCTATGGTTGATCATTTATCCACCCTCATATTTATTAAATGCTGCATATCTGCAAATTCCTTGAAGGAACAAACTTATTTACTTACTGAAATATTGCACATGAAAGTTTCCTTTGATTCATTTATTTTCAAATGCCTTTAGGATGGATTTTTGACAGTTGCCAAAGTGGAGGATGCCTATAAACATGAGAAGGAAATCAAAGAGACAATTGAACATGTAGCTGAAATGTGTTCATTCTATAGTCTTAAGGATGCTTTAGACGCTGATGCTGATGAATCTACTGAGAACAGACTGCTCCCTGCAGCCAATAAAGTATGGCCTTTTTTGGTTGCTTGTATTCGAAACAAGAGTCCATTGGTGAGTGGCTTTTCAACATTTTTTTCGGAAACCTACTAATCTTTTCTGTGGATGATATATTCTTATAAATCTTTTTAAATTTAAATAGATATTTGACTATTTTCAATTTTATGGCAACTATAATTATGAGATGTGCTGGGGGGAAGCACGATTGGAAACTGATAGAATTTAGAAGTTCCTAATTTATGGTTTGGATTCTAGGATGCTGATAATAAGAAGTTACCATGAAATAACTGAATTCATAGTGAGCGGGACAAGAACATGTATATCCAGTTTAAGCTATCATGCAATAGATTGGACACTGAAAACAATAGTCAAATCTGTGTCGAGTGGGCAGTGGCTAAGATTTCACGAATTTTGGGCCAAAAACATCCCTAAAGTATATTTTATAACTTAAATTACATCCTTGAAGTATCTTTATGAATAAAAAATATCCTTTTAAGTATTACAAAGTGAGAGAACTTCATCCTTCTGTTACCCATTGTTACAAAACTAACGGACCCCTACAAAACCATATGTGACATGACATCTGCCAAAATGTCGCCTGCTTCTCCATCCCTGATCGTTAAGGCACACTTTTTGTACTGAAGGAAATACTGTTGTATATATGAAATAGTGTTTAGGGTAATTTTCTCGTTTCTGTGATATCTCAGATTTTCTTGTTTCTGGAGTTTCTGATTTCTCCATATTCTGGTCTCTAGAGTTTCAGCATTTTCTGCATTTCTGGTTTCTAAAACTGCATGTTATTTTAGCATTTTATGCATTTCTACTCCTGCACTTCTGCTGCACTTTTTCTCCTGGAGTACCAATTGATTGTTTTTAGGATGGGATCTGGTGCAAGCTTGTTACAGAACTTCCAAAATTCGATAGTGTTTCTAGTTTAACCGTGAATCTTTATTGGTGAACAATAATGGTGAGACGATGAGTTGGGTTTTAACATTTTTTTTCCTTTGATGAGTTTGGTGAAAAGGCTGAAAAAAGATGGAATCTTTTTCTGGTTATGCTGCAGTTATGCTTCATGTTCTAATTGTACATATCTAGTGTGGAAAAGGATGATTGGATGGCTCTACAAAACAATAAGAAAAAATAATTCCTTGAAACCTCCTCTTGATCATGCTTCATCTTACAACTTATAACTAGTGATAAGCATCACCCAGAAGCATTTCTAAGTGGTTCTACCAGTGTTATGAGTACCAACTTCAAACAACTCTGCTTGTACCATAACTTTTTGTTTTTACTTCAGGGTTGGCAAGGGGGTTGTAAAGCAGGGTGTTTGTAGTATATGACATGTGCTGGTCGCGATTTTGAGGGATTCTGTTAGTTCTGTAACCATGAATAACAGAAGAATGAAACCTGTTCATTTCGATAAACTTGAAGGATGTTTAAAATGTGTACTGACATATTTTAAGGATGTATAAGTTACAGATATATTTATGGATGTAATTGGCCAAAAACTAATGATTTCACTGTTATATTTGTTTCATGAGTAGTTTTACATTCTTTAATGATTACCATTAGAGTCCTTGAGATATCTGGAGGTGAAACTTGGTTATCATTCTGACAATGAAATCTTTAGTTGGACAAAGTAAAGAGAATTTTGTCTGATTGAGAGAGACTTGAGAAACATCCCCACTATTTCTTTTTCTTGGTTGTACCATTGTTTGGTCTTTGCTTCCCTTGCCCACCCCTACCCATGAAGGAAAAAGAACTTGTCGAGCAAAATTGAAATTATAAGTTTGTTTCATAGGTAGTAGTATCGTCGGTAAAGCAGCTTTCTGACTATTGGTTTTTCTGTTCAATAATAAGCAGGCTGTTCGAAGATGTGCGCATACAATTAGTAATATTGTGCAAATATGTGGAGGTGACTTCTTTACTCGGCGTTTCCATACAGATGGCAAACACTTCTGGAGTCTTTTAAGTACTTCACCATTTCAAAAGAGAGCTCCACATTTTGAGGAGGCTCACTTGAAGCTTCCATACCGAAGTGATTCTGCATCTTCAGGAGATCCAGTAGCTGAGATTTCTGATCTAAAAGTCCAGGCTGCAGTGCTCAGCATGCTTGCGGATCTGTCTCGGAATAAACGTAGTGCTTCAGCACTGGAAGCAGTTCTGAAGAAGGTCAGCGGTCTCGTTGTTGGGATAGCATGTAGTGGTGTTGTAGGCCTTCGAGATGCATCTGTGAATGCCCTTGCTGGACTCGCTTCAATCGATCCTGATCTTATTTGGCTCCTTCTAGCTGATGTTTATTACTCGAAGAAGAGAGACACACCTATGCCTCCTACAACAGTAGAGTTTTTAGAGATATCTCAAATTTTACCTCCACCTTTGTCCTCCAAAGGTTACCTTTATTTGCAGTATGGAGGGAGCAGTTACGGTTTTGACATTGATTTTACTTCTGTCGAGATTGTGTTTAGAACACTACATTCCCAGGTTTTCAGTTCACAAATGTACAGTTGAGTTCCATTTTCTCTAGTGACTTCTTTCTTGTGGTTGAGGTTGAGGGTGCAAAGGAGCTCATTGAAAAAGAAAAAAACAGTAGTTGCTCTTAAATTTTTTTGCTCAGTGCCTTTAATCTATTTGCTAATCATTCAATCCTAAGCAATCTGTACTCTCGGAAGATCCATCGTGACAGGAAGAAGAGTAGCAAAGGGGTGTTTTCAGTCACGTCATGCTATAGATATCACGAAAAGAATTACACTTGAAGCCTTGACCCTGGAAGCAGATCTGGAAAACAAAAGCTCCATAAAAAGTGGCATGTTTTTTCTGGATCGTAGCCAAAGAGTCTTGCCTAACTCTTGATAATCTTCAGAAGAGAGGAATGAGGTAATGCAGTAGATTTACCTTTGTGGATTACGGAGGCCCCCAACTACTTGTTTTTGCGCTGCTCTGTCACATATCAAATGTGCCAATTGTTTCTGAAGTTTGCAGGCACCAAATGGGCCATTCATGGGACAATCATTGCCCGTTTGAGATGTTGGCATGGAAAAATGAAGAACTAAGTGGTGGTACACAGCCTCCTGCATGCATTCTGGTGGACTGTTTGATGTGAAAGAAATGCTAGATGCTTTGAAGATTAAGTCCAACTCTATCCAAAATATGAAGTCCAAGTGTAATTTGTCCTTTTAGTTTTGATGTAAAGAGGAACTTTTAGAAGAAGCAGATTCAATACTTGGTTTATAGAATCACTCCATGGTTAGAAGAGGGATATGATTTTGGATTTTGCTCACTCTGAACAGATCTGCTGCATTAAACTTAGTGCTACTTTTGTGAATAATATTTGTTACCTTTTTCGAGAGAAAAAGAGAGCGATGATTCGATTTATTTTTAATTTAGTGATACCACTTTTATCTTCCCCATGCTAAGTCTAAGGTTCGATGCCCTTTGTGGTAATGAAATTTCATAATTAGCAGAAACGAGTTACATGAAAGAGATTGAATATTCGAAAAAGATCTTAAGTAACACAGCTTATGACTTCTCTTCCTAGCATTTATGTCACTTCCTACTTGGAATAACAATTATAACAAACTCAGTGTAATCCCATAAATCGGGTTTGGGGAGAGTAGCGTGTATGCAGACCTTACCTAAAGATGGATAGGCTGTTTCCGATAGACCATTGGCTCAAGGATCACTTCCTACTTTAGAATGTACATAAAATCTTCACTTCAATTTCATGTTAAATGCTTTACCAACTTTCTTGAAAAGAAAAAGTCATGATTTAAAAATTATTTTGCATAGAGATGAACGTAAAGAAAAGAATTTAAAAGATCAACCATTTGCAACGGATGTACTAGAAACTTAAACATTTATTCATTCTCTAAATTCGATAGCTAAAATGGATACAAAGTATGAAACAACTTCATTTTGGTTTACAAGCACACGATTCACTTGAGTGTGCCAAATCAAATTAAAGACCAAACAAACCCTTCTAAGTGTTCCGTTCACAATGTTCGCTCGAATGTTAGTTATTTCATTAAGGTTCGGCTCATGAGTCATGTGCATGCCAGCCACAAATTAGATATACTCTTTTCTACAATGAATAAAAAAAATAACTTGATTGGTTTGGTGACTCCGATAAGCCAATCATTTCAAATTGAAGTAATAATGTTAAATGTGAATTTTTGATCTTGCACAACCATTAATATGTCATATAACCAAATCTAGTAATTCACATAGAAGAATAAGGAGCCCATTGTCTTTCTCAAAATTCATTAGCAAAGAAGTAAGAATCAGGAAAAGTTACTTCTCAAAAGTTCAACTGCTATTTGACTTTTCTTGATGATAAATTACATCAGAAGATATATTGATTTGGCCCTCGGATTAAAGTAAATAACTTGAGATAAAAATTAGAATATTTCAAGTAATATTCATATTTGTTAATAACAAATTTTTGGTACTTTATACTACCTCCGAATTTTCATGACCAAACTTCAAGTTGGACCTACTATGTCCATCATTTCTTTCTCTCATAAATTGAACCAGCAAATTCTGCTGTGAAGGACTCAAGGAAGAAAGATGGCATTCCATATAAATATGTTGTTGTTGTTGCGTCTACTGATCACCTCGTATTGGCTCGATGACTCATAATATGCTCAAAACTGATGATGTGGAGCTTCATCTCACGAAGACGCTTGTATCAAACAAACCTCTAGTAATGCTACAAGCTTTGTTGCACAATATCACTTTTTATATGCGACAAAATGCGATCCAACTTTAATGAGTTTAAGGATTCAGTGGATTCTTCTATCAGCTATGTACAGTACTTTAATGACCAACACTATTCAATCATGAGCATGCAGCTATGATGATCGCACAAACTACTGAGCCATTAATAAATATATAAAGGACTAAGAGTCTGTTTGGATTAACTGAAATTAGCTGCTTAAAAGTACTTATAAAGTGCTGAAATTAATTTTATAGACAAGTAGTTATGTGTTTAGATAGAAGTGTTAGAAGCTGAAAAAGCTGTTGATGTGTTTGTTAAACAAGTGTTGGTGATGTTAGGCTAAAAATCCATATTTTTGCATGTAATTTGCCTTGCAATTATATGCCTCGATCTTGTTAACTTTGGTGTGAATATTTGTGACTCGAGCTTAATAATGGTATTTATATGTGTAGGAGTCAATTGGAAGTGATTTGGCAAGCTTGCATGCAAATTAAAGTAAAAAAAGGAAGAATTTGGAGGGAGTATGACTTTGGTGCCCAAGTTCGCGCCAGGCACCAACCAAAACGCCAAGGGAAGCAGAACACAAAAGTGGAAAAAGTTGGTGACCAGGTTGGCGCCAGGCGAGACTCCGAAGGATAGATTTTATCCCAATTCGGCTAGGACTTGGTAGTTCGACCCTACACGCTCCCAACATATGTAAAAGGGGGTGTAAACCTATTTATTATGAGGGAGACATTGTTGGAGAGGCAAAAAAGGCTACGGGAACACTTGGAAGCAAGGAATCGCAAGAGTTTTCTCTTCCGTTCTTCCTTAATCTGTTATTTAATGTTTTCAATTATTATCATGATTGTTAGCATGATTATAAGTAACTAATTCGTTAATTAAAGTTTTGATGGAACCTTTTGTAGGATAAATTCTTGTTATGTTTTTATAAAATTAAGCCGTTAGATTTCTCTATTTTTTCAACTAGGTGTTTGTTGTTGTTGATTGAATGACCATCATTTGGTTGTGCCTATTTAGTGTGTATTGTTTGTGAGAGGGTACATATTTAGGTAGTTGTTGAACAATATCACTCCTAACGTATGTGTGAGATCAATATGGAGGGCTTAAAGGAGGGATTAAAGATAATGAAACCTTGGTGTGATCGTAGTGAGTGGTGAATTAGTGACAGCTAGCGTAGTTTGATAGAGTATGTCTAGTAAATTGTGGTAGTTTCTCGAGAGAGAACTACGACACCCGAAGTACTCACGATCAATAGAGAATAATTAGGCAAAATTATATAAGACATAGCGGGAATGATTCTGACAATTGAGAAAATTATAACTCTAGACCTTATTAATCTTTTCTCCAACCCCTAGTATCTTTAGTTGTTAATCTACTACTTTAATTTGTTAGTTAATTATATATAAGAATCTTATTATTTATAACTTAGGAATTATTCACTTGTATTCTTAGTGATACTTAACAATTATAGCGAAGCCTTAATTCTCTGTAGGATTCGACTCCGAACTTTTATGTCACGACCCAAACTGGAGGGCCATGAGTGGCACCCAGGCCATACCTACCGAGCACCAACACACATTTTATCTAACCTTTCTTATTATCTATAAGAGCCGACGAGATCAATATAAATGGTAGACATGAATCCTAAACAACCAACAATGACAGATAATGGCATGAACATATATAACACGAGCCGACAGAGCTGTCATGAAACTATATATAAGGTACGAGCTAACAAGCTACAATGAGAGACTATACAACAAAATCAGTCAACAAGGCAATCCAATCACCGACACCTGACTATGAGCCTCTAAAGGAACATAAGTGATGCAACATTGCCGAAACAGGGCCCCGACATACCCATAATGTCTATAACAAAAATGCATACCAAGACCACGACAAGTCCGAAGAAGGGATATCGCCAATAACCGTTGAATGGGGCAGCCTACTGTGGTGGGGGAGCTGCGTCTACCTGTCTATCAGGACTTGCTGCACGACATGCGGCGTCCACAAATAAAAGGACGTCAGTACGAATAAAGTACTGAGTATGTAAGGCAGGAAAACATAAGTAAGAGCAGGAATGTAAAAAAGGATAGAGAATATACAACCCGCAACATCTGGTTACCTCTGAGGGATACTGACATGAGATGCATGATACATACATATATATATACATAAAATTTTAAACATACCTCTGTGGACATCATCATCATCATATCGTACCCGACCGTAATAGGCTCGGTAAAAACGTACCCGACCATCATAAGGCTCGATAAAATCGTGACCGGCCACGTGGATCTCGGTGAAACCAAAATGATCAGTGGTTGCACAATAGGTGTCGTACCCAGTCGACTATAGTGCGGCTTGGTAGAGTAAAATAGGTACATATATATTATGCATGCGGGACTCATTGGAATCACATTCTGAACTTCGGAATGACGTAAGGTTGGTATTCTCCGTACACATTATTAGGACTAACTCTTTATCATGAATCTTATAAGAATCAGGAAGTACCGACGACATTGATAACATAAGAATAAGAGAAGCAACATCAACATCAATTATTCCATAAGAAGGGAAACAATGAAAATATTGCTAGCTTCTAAGAGTGGAGTATCTTTGGAAGCTCGTTCATTATATTATGTACAATCGGAGTCGTGAAAAAGAAGGAAAGCGATAGCCTCACATACCTTGTATATACTACCCAACCTCAAGCTATGCAAATGTCACAACTAATTAGTCTATAATAAGAGAAATGACACTATCATTATCGTTTAAGCGTTGTAACTATTATGTATCGATCGCAGCCTATTTTACGATAAAACGGGGTTGAGGCATCTTATATATATATCCATATGTCTCAACTGCCTATGTGGTCCCCACAGAAAGCTTCTTGGCGCAGTCTCGCGAAAAGAAAAATATATCTCTACTCTGAGATCGTATCGATGAACAGTTTAACAAAATGGAAACTAGACTCATAGATCTTCAATTTTGTGGGTAGATCACCCCGTAATTCCAAGTAAATTGGGAGAAAAGTTTAGTACATTTGACCTAAAGTTTAAGTAAAATTATGAACGTAAGTTGCGACAACTTTTGTCGACTTTTGTTTCATAACTCGTTTGACTTCTAGACTTATGATACAAATATTATATGATTCAAATACATTAAAACATGATCTCTTAAGATTATTAAGCACCTCTAGTTTTACCCGAAAATACGGGTTACAACATCCTTGATTCGTTTAACTTCTAATACTTGTTAACCAGTCTTATACATCCTTGTATCATTTAAGACCAATAGGATTAACTTCTTATCATCTCAAAGAAAATCTCTTCTCAAATTTATATTGACTAACTTACGACGTGAACTAACATACGTAAATATGGGTTGTAACACCCCCCTAGAAACATTCGTCCTCGAATGTAAGGGTTTATGGGGAGTCTAACTCATCGTGGATTCCCACGGAAATTATCTGCATATCACCACTTTGTATCAAGGAAGAGTATTCTCAAGCTATTGCTTACCTCATATTCGTTTCACCTTCTAATGCGCCCTACATTCCCCTTGCATCCTCGTTATCTTCGATCTGGAATAGGTAAGGGTATTTAGACTTCATCTCCTCTTCTGCTACCCATGCCATTTCTTCCGTATTCTTGTTCCTCCACAATACTTTGACAGAAGCTACATCCTTTGTTCTCAGCTTGCGGACTTGTCGGTCTAATATAGCCACAGAACTTCTTCATATGATAGATCCTCCATAACTTGTACATCTTTGATAGGGACGACCCGAGAAAGGTCTCCAATACATTTCCTCAACATAGATACATGGAATACCGGGTGAACAAATTCCAATTCGGATGGCAATTCTAACTCATAAGCAAGCTGTCCAATTCATCGAAGAATTTTGTACGGCCCGATATATCGTGGACTCAGCTTACCTTTGTTCCCAAAACTCATAACACCCATCATCGATGAGATCCTCAGGAAAACCCAATCACCAACTTCAAACTCTAAATCACGACGTCGTACATCAGAATAAGACTTTTACCTACTTTGGCCATCCTCAATAGCTCTTGTATCACTTTCACCTTCTCAATGGCTTGGTGAATCAAATTTGGCCCATATAATTTTGGTTCACTGACTTCAAACCATCCAACTGATGATCTACTTCTCCTCATGTACAGTTCCTACCTAGTATGGGGCCATTGTAATACTAGAATGGTAGCTATTATTGTAGGCGGCTTCTATGAGTGAAAGATGGTCATCCCAAGAACACATGCTCGTAGCATATTTCAAGTGTCTGAATGGTACATTCAGCCTGTCCGTCAATCTGCGGATGGAATGTAGTGTTGAGATTCACTTGTGTGCCTAAATCTTTCTTAAAAGACCTCCAAAAGTTAGCATTAAATTGATCTCCTCGATCTTATCTAATAGATACCGGCACACCATGAAGCCTAACAATCTACTTGATATACAACTTCGCATAATCTGCAGCAGTGTAAGTTGTCTTAACAAGTAGAAAATAGGCACATTTTGTAAGTCGATCAACTATCACCAGATGGATTCAAACTTATGATAAGAGCGAGATAATCCAATAATGAAGTCCATATTGATCACCTCCCACTTCCAGGTCGGAATCTCTATATTTTGAATCAATCCACCGGGTTTCTGATGCTCGATCTTTACTTGTTGACAATTATGACAATGGGCTACAAATTCTGCAATAGACTTCTTCGTGTTATCCCACCAATACATCTCCTTAACATCATGATACATCTCTGTCGAGCCGGGGTGGATGGAATATTGGGACTGATAAATATCAATCATAATCTTCTCTCGCAACCCTGCCACATTAGGAACACATAATCGACCTAGTATCTCAGTGCCCCATCTCCTCCAATCTCGAAAGTTGTAATCATACATTATTGAATGCCCTCTCTCAATCGTACTAAGGTAGGATCTTCATATTGCCTTGCTTTTACCTCGGCTACAAAAGATGATTCAGTTGTATTATGTACAATAACACCTCTGTCATCAGAGTCGAACAATCTGATTCTCATATTTGCCAACTTATGAAGCTCTTTAGTCAATCCTTGTCTACCTACCTCAATGTGTGCTAAGCTTCCCATTGACTTGCGACTAAGAGCGTCTGCCACAACGTTGGCTTTACCGGGAGGGTACAATATCTCGGCATCGTAATCTTTCAGTAATTCAAGCCACCTACGCTGCCTCAAATTCAACTCCTTCTGATTGAATATGTATTTTAAACTCTTGTGATCTGTGTAGAAGTCAACATGGACGCCATATAAGTAGAGTCGCCATATCTTCAAAGCATATATATCTATAGCCAATTCCAAATCATTAGTCGGGTAATTCTTTTCATGCTTATTCAATTGTCTAGATGCATAAGCAATCACCTTCCCATGTTGCATCAATACACACCCCAAACCTATACCTGAGGCATCACAATATACCACATAACCTTTTGTTCCTTCTGGGAGAATGAGCACTGGCGCGGATGTCAATCGATTCTTTAGCTCCTGAAACTTCATTCACAAGCGTCATACCACTGGAACTTGGTATATTTCAATGTTAACTTAGTCAATGGTGCTGATATAGAGGAAAAACCTTCTACAAACTGCCTATAATATCCTGCTAGCCCTAGGAAGCTCAGACTTCTGATTGTAGGTCTCGTCCAATTCTTTACCGCATTGATCTTTTGAGTGCCGGCACTAATACCCTCGTCAGATATCACATGGACAAGGAATTCTACCGAGTTCAGCCAGAATTCACATTTGGAGAGCTTAGCATATAACTTACTATCCTAAAGGGTCTGTAATACTATCCACAAGTGGCTTACATGTTCCGCCTCCTAACGAGAATGCACCAGAATGTCATCAATGAAACGATCATGAACACATCAAGATAGGGCCTGAATACACTATTCATAAGATCTATAAAAGTTGTTGGGGCATTTGTTAGCCCGAAGGACATCACCAAGAACTCAAAGTGTCCATATCTTGTCTGGAAGGCCTTCTTTGGAATATCATTCTCCTTAACCCTCGCCAGCGGATACCTTGAACGTAAGTCAATCTTGGAGAAATACTTGGAACCCTGGAGTTGGTCAAACAGGTCGTCAATCCTTGGAAGTGGATACTTGTTCTTTATAGTAAACTTATTCAATTGTCGATAATCGATACACATCCTTAACGACCCGTATTTATTCCGCACGAACAAGACTGGCGCACCCCAAGGTGAAGTGCTAGGCCTATTGAATCCCTTATCTAGCAAGTCCCTCAATTGCGCCTTCAACTCTCACAACTCTATCGGGTCCATCATGTATGGAGAGATAGAGATCGGTTGAGTTTCAGGCAACACACCAATGCTAAAATCAGTCTCCCTTTCAGGAGGAAGTCCTGGGAGTTCATTTGGGAAAATTTCTAGAAATTCATTGACCACGGGGATTTATTGTAGAGAGGCGGCTTCGCATCCGTATCCCTAAAACGAACGAGATGATACATGTAACCTTTTGAGATCATCTTCCTTGCCTTAAGATAGGAAATAAGCCTACCTTTCGGCATAGCATTGTTCCCCTTTCATTCAATGACGTGTTCACCTGGAAACTGAAACCTAACCATCTTTATACGACAATAAACATTTGTATAGCATGAGGCCAACCAGTCTATTCCCATTATCACCTAGAAATTAACCATTTCTAACTCAAATAAATTCGCTGAGGTTTGACGACTACAAATCATCATTGTGCAACCTCTAAATACCATTCTAGCAATCAAATAATCTCCTATCGTAGTGGATACCACAAGTGGTTTACTTATCAATTCAGGTTCAATCCCAAACTTATTAGCCACAAAGGGTGTAACATATGATAATGTAGATCCTGGATCAATCAGTGCATATAAGAAAACATAGCCAATATACATGTAACAACATCCGAAGACGACTCGAGATCCTGCCGACCTACTAGAGCATAGGTTCAATTTTGAGTAACACTCGAACTCGGCACTGCACTTATACCTCTACCACTACCTGTCGACTGCAGAAAACCCTGTGTTGGAGGTCGAACTGATGAGGAAGAACTAGACACAGATCCAGGAGCCTGAGCCATACCACCACCTTCTTTTTTAGGACAATCCCGCATGATATGGCCAGGCTGTCCGCAAGAATAGAACACATCGGAACCTCGACGGCACAATCCAAAGTGGGCCTTGCCGCACTGATCACAACAAGGTGTTGGGGGTCTTGTCTGACTAGTATCCCTATGATATTGTGAGATTCCCACGAACTCTGACCTGAACCAGAATAGGTAACTCGATCATACCGAGGCCTCTAAAACTGTGGAGGATCACTAGCTATAGGTGGCATCGAACTCCTCGAAGACTGGGGCCTTATACTACCTCTGAAGTCATTAGAATACCCTGCAAATTTCGCCCTCTGATTCTCGTCGCTATCCTGCTCCCTGTCTGCCCTTTGCTGGCGGTTATGATCTTCTCGTGTCTAGGCATAATCCTGAATACGGGAAATATCCATGCCCTCTACCAAGGAGGCTAGAGCGCACTCATTTATCAGATATGGTCCCAACCCATTCACGGACAGGTGCACCATATCGTTCATCTCGGCCACCATATGGGTATCATACCTTGCTAAGGAATCAAACTGCGTACTATGCTCTCGCACACTCATATTACCCTATCGAAGGTTCAAGAACTTATCAACTATAGCTCGTTGTATATCAACTGGCAAGTAGTGACGAAGAAATGCCTCAGACAATTCCTTCCACATAGGTGGAGGAGCGTTCGAACCCCTGAATCTTTCCCAATTATCATACCAAAAAATTGCTATATCTTGTAACCGATAAGAAGCCAACTCTATTACCTCAGTTTCAGTAGCGTGCATAACCCGCAGCGTACGATGGAGCTGATCAATACAAGTCTGTGGGTCCTCCTTGGGGTCGGATCCAGTAAACACTGGAGGGTCCAGATTAATAAAATCATGAAGTCTTGCACTAACTGGTTTATCAGCAGCACCAATATTCTGCCTCTAAGCCTGAGCAGCTTCCAATCTAGTCAATAACTGCACTGCACTACGCATATCGTGGTATGTAGTTCCAGACGAAGGAACTGGAGGTGTTGGGTCCCTCCTAATATCCTCTGGAGGAGACGGAGTAGATGAGGTATGAGACAGCATCTCACTCTGAGCCAAACTTTGGCCTGCTCTGGCTGGAGGCACCTGACAAGTACCCTCTCCCGCAACTGTATCAAGTCGTCTATTAATCACTTGCTTCCAAGTTGAAGACGCGTGGATAAAACAAACCGCAATAATGCTACAAGCTTTGTTGCACAACATCACTTTTTATATGCAGAAAAATATTTTTAAATGCGATCCAACTTTAATGAGTTTAAGGATTCAGTGGATTCTTCTATTCAGCTATGTACAATACTTTAATGACCAACATTATTCAATCATGATCATGTAACTATAATGATCGCACGAACTATTGTGCCATTAATAAATATATAAAGGACTAAGAGCTTGTTTGGATTAGCTGAAAAAATTTGCTGCTTAAAAGTACTTTTAAAGGGCTGGAACTGATTTTATAGATAAGTAGTTACGTGTTTAGATAGAAGTGTTGAACCTGAAAAAAGCTGTTGATGTGTTTGTTAAATAAGTGTTGGTGATGTTAGGATAAATCCATATTTTTGCATGTAATTTGCCTTGCATTATGCCTCGATCTTGTTAACTTTGGTGTGAATATTTGTGACTCGAGCTTAATAGTAGTATTTATATGTATAGGAGTCAATTGGAAATGATTGGCAAGCTTGCATGAAATTAAAATAAAAAAAAGTAAGAATTTGGGGCCCAGGTTCGCGCCAAGCACCAACCAAAACGCCAAGGACAGCAGAACACAAAAGTGAAAAAATTTTGGTGACCAGGTTGGCGCCAGGCGAGATGCCGAAGGACATATTTTATCCCAATTCGGCTAGGACTTGGTAGTTTTGACCCCAAACGTCCCCAACATGTATAAAAGGGGTTTTAAACATATTTATTATGGGGGAGACATTATTGGAGAGGCAAAAATGGCTACGGGAACACTTGGAAGCAAGGAACCGCAAGAGTTTTCTCTTCTGTTCTTCCTTAATCTGTATTTTAATGCTTTTAATTATTATCATGATGGTTAGCATGATTATGAGTAGCTAATTCGTTAACTAAGGTTTTGATGGAACCTTTGAGTATTTTAAATTGGTCATTGATATTCAGGCATGTGAAAGTTGGGAAAGGTATGAATGTGAATGCAAGGGTTTAGTTGTTGGTATCAATCATGGTCATAGATGTAGTGTGTTGAATTGCCAAATGTTCCTCCGTTGTATGATGTCTTGCGTGCATTGTTTAGTTAGCAAGACTTTAGGTTGCTCGAGGACAAGCAAGAGACTAAGTGTGGGGTGGTGATATTATGCTAAAAATCCATATTTTTGCATGTAATATGCCTTGCATTATGCCTCTATTATGTTAACTTTGGTGTGAATATTTGTGACTCGAGCTTAATAATGGTATTTGTATGTGTATAAGTCAATTGGAAGTGATTTGGTAAGGTTGCATGCAAATTGAAGTAAAAAAAGGAAGAATTTGGAGGGAGTATGACTTTGTGCCCAGGTTTGTGCCAGGCACCAACCAAAACGCCAAGGGCATCAGAACATAAAAGTGGAAAAAGTTTGGTGTCCAGGTTGGCGTCAGGCGCCAAGCGAGACGCCCAAGGACAGATTTCATCCCAATTCCGCTATGACTTGGTAGTTTCGACCCTACACGCCTCCAACATGTATAAAAGGGTTTCTAAACCTATTTATTATGGGGGGGACATTATTGGAGAGGCAAAATAGGCTACAGGAACACTTGGAAGCAAGTAATTGCAAGAGTTTTCTTCTTCTGTTCTTCCTTAATCTGTATTTTAATGCTTTCAATTATTATCATGGTTTTTAGAATGACTATGCGTAACTAATTTTTTAACTAAGTTTTTTATGGAACCTTTTATATGATAAATTCTTGCTATATTTGTATATAATTAAGCCGTTAGATTTCTCTACTTATTCAACTACATGTTTGTTGTTGTTGATTGACTGGCCATCAATTGACTAAGCCTATTTAGTGTGTATTGCTTGACAGGGGTATACATTTAGGTAGTTGTTAAACAAAACCACTCCTAACGTATATGAGAGATCAATACGGAGGGTTTAAAGGCGGGATTAAAGATAAAGAAATTTGGTGTGATCGTAGTAACCGATGAATTAGTGCTAGCTAGCGTAGTTCGAGAGAGTATGTCTAGTAAATTGTGGTAGTTGCTCTATAGAGAACTAAGACACCCAAAGTACTCACGATCGGTAGAGAATAATTAGGTAAAATTATAGAATACATAGCGGAAGGATTCCGACAATTGGAAAAATCATAACTCTAAACCTCATTAATCTTTTCTCCAGCCCCCAGTATCTTTAGTTGTTAATCTACTACTTTAATTTGTTAGTTAATTGAATATAATAATCTTAATATTTATAACTTAGGAATTGTTCAAACTTGTATTCTTAGTGATACTTAACAATTATAGTGAAGCCTTAGTTCTCTGTGGGATTCGACTCCGAACTTTTAGACCAGATTATATTTGCACCGCTTATCCTCTTTAGGACTATACTCAACCTAAACAACTAAAAAACTTCAATAACTTCGTCTTCATGGATAGGCTCTTTAGTTGAGCAGCTTGAACCTCCAAGAGTACCTTCTTGCCGAGATTTCTATTGCATAAGCATATTTCTGAGAATTAGTTCGAATAGCATAGGTATTGAATAGCTGTGGAAGGTCTCTTTATATAGGTGTGAGGTTGGACGAAAATCTCCTTCAATTAATGCTCCAAAACCTAGAATATTTTGGTTAAAACAAACACCTCCTATTTTGATTTGGTTGCTTAATTATTCCAATTCCTCAAACCTTTACCTTTAATGAAGGTATTTCCATAATTATTGACTTCTTTTCGAACAAAAATTAATTCAATTAATGTTTTCCTTGTAGCACTTGAATAGGTTTTCTTGAGGAATCCAATTTACACATGAATTCTATCTTTTCGCATATGGTCAGCATTATGAACTTCTTATGCTACGAACCTAATTCTTGCATTATACATATAACACATTTGCGCACCAGTCTAGTAACATAGCAGCATGTCCATGAAAACCTGATTCTTTCAACACAATTGATCTAGGTTTGTTAATCATCAAAATATAATATATTCTCAGCTTAATAATTTTCCATTTTGATGATGACAAACCCATGTATAAATTATTTCATTGCTCGAGTAATTCTTCGGTCTTCAGCATAATAACCAGTTTTATTAGCAGCACTTTTCATCAATTTTGACCGCGCATGCATAAGTGTAAGGGGCTCGCTATTCGTTCATCGCAACCCTAAATATGGCTAGGATGATTCTATTTTAGGATATGCAAACAAACACACTCATTGCTAGCAATTTCAGTAGTTCCAAATGCTTAAGAACCAGGTTTACGGATCAACATATGTTCACATCCTTAACTTTCTCCTAATAAGAGTTTAGCAATGTCAAACTCATGGCTACTAGAGCTACACTAACATGAACACAATATTTATAGCTCAAAGGTTTGATCCAATAAAATTATCTAAAATAACTGCAACAGTGTGAGCCAAAAAATGAGAAAATTTTATTGATTTATCATTGTAACACATTAAACCTAGAAGGCCTAAACCAAAAGGCAGTTAAATGGACTGGTCATGAATCTAGTCATAGAAGGGAATATGGCCATAGAAGGGACTAGGAACTGACTAGGACTAAAATGGAAAACCTAAGAGGACGAGGGACCAGGTTGTTTGATGGAAGAGGTTTCCCATGAATAAGCCCTTGAAGCTTGTCAAATCGAGTAGCATCAACCTCCCGCTCTTTTTTCATCTTCTCTTTTAGCTTTTTATTCTCCTCATTCAAGAAGGCAATTTCTTCTTTCGTATTTTCCTTTTCCTCATTAGCAGTATCCAACTCCTTCAAAAGGTTTATGACCGTAATCTCCTTCAGGCACACTCCTTCAAGGTTTCCATATCAAACAAGTCTTTCTTGGTCCTTTTAGGTCCTCTTAATTGAACCTTTAAATGCTTGAACACCTTAGTAAAAAGGAAACCATATAGCATTGTGTGTATGCTCTCTCTATTGATTAGTTGTCCTTTTCATATGATTGAGCATTAGTGAAAGCAAGTTAATTGGCCTGTTTTGATCCAGTACCTCCATAACAATCAGGTCCAAGTATGTATCCTCATTCCTCCTCTCTGATCGGGGCAACATACACTTGTTCACAAACTCAAACAAGAGCTTGTAACCGCTTTTATTTTTTCTTTTCTAACCTTTCTCAAGGTAGTCTTCTCCCTTTTCTGAGTGTACTTAGAAGTAAAGTACATGTCATCTTTCTTCTCACCCAAATCAGGCCATTCATGCCGCATATTGGTGTCAAAACCCTCCACATGTACATTTAATATATCCTCCAACACTTTAGCATCACGAACCATGTCTACTCTTTGAACTTATTTTGCTATCCTCAAGCACTTTAAAATTCTTATAAAATTGAGAATTGTTTCACCGTACATGACTAGTAGTGGGACAAAAATAGATGTGTCTATTCCTAATTCTCAATTCTCTCCAGCAGCTCCTTCATCCCAAAGATATTTATAGTGGTTGGGTCGGTTACTCGACCTTTAACATTATCAGCCCAACAAAACCATTCTTCTCTACCCACAATGACAATTTTTTCTTTGGGTCTTCTTCTTGTGTTTGGAACTGGTTCCTTTCCCTTCAGACTCAAAAGTTGTAGCCTTTCTTTTTCTTGAATTCCTTTTCTCCTTAGATGCAGTCGACGATGAGCTAACCTTTTTCTTTACTTTTCTCTAAAGAGAGACCTCCTCCTCCTACTACTACTATTCTTATCCTTCTTCTTCTTCTTCTTTCTAATCTCCCTCACTCACAAGATCTACTTCCTCCATATCAGACTAATTTCTCATCCTGAAATCCTGTCTCTCCTTTTTCTTTTCTTGCTCTCCCCTAAGACCCTTTCAAAAGTAGCCTTGCTCTTCCCTATAGTTTTTGGTGTTCTAACCCCAAGGGCTACAGAACCTTTCAACAACACTACCTTCTTGTCCTCATGTTTCACCTTACTCGAGTTTTTTCCTTCCTCGCTCATCTTCTTTTCCCTCATTCTAGCAATTAACTCTGCTAGTGCCTCATCATTCTTGCTTGCACTACTTTATTTTCTCACTTCTTCCTCTCCCTTCTTTATCCTTCTTTTTCAGTGTCAGTCTAATCAAAAGAAATAGATTTCTCTGGATCAGCCTTCAGAGAACCAGGTTTTTAAACCTGTTCAGCATCTTCCCCAATATTTTCTTCAGCAACTCCTTCTCCAGCCACTATGCATTCTCCAGCAATAGATGAACCTGGTTGTTTTTCAAGGGCTTCTGGTGCTTCTACTCCATCACTAATACTCTCCACCCAATCAGTTCTTCTCTAGGATTAGTCATGTTCTCTTCACAAGGACACCCTTATCATCTGTTTCTCTCTCAATCTCCTTTTTTCTACCTACCTCGTCTTCCCCCTACGTTTTAAATCCCACAACATCACTTGTCTTTTCTTGAACATTCACTGAGTCTTCTGTGCCTTCAACGTTGCTATCACCATATTTTCTCATCTTTGATTGTTTATAACCATCCTCCTCTTCTTTTTTTCATGTTTTCTTCCTCTTGAATTTGGGACCAAATTTTTACGATCAGAATTTTCTTTTTCCTTTGTCAGAGTAATCATCTAATCCTGTAAAAGCCTTTAGAGTATTTTGGGAGGAAATTAAGTCTTGTACTCAATATCATAGGGTGTAAGAGGCGGAGTATTTGTTATAGGAGTGGGCTTCAACTTGAGAGAACCAGATGTAGGTTAGCTTGATGAGTTCGACATTTTTAACAATCGAAGTTTTTGGAAGACTTGAAAATAGGGTTTCGGTTTTTGGAATTGTGTTCTCAGAGAGGGATGGGTAATTAGATCGAATGAGAGAAGAGTGACGTGAGGGGGGGGGGGTTGTAGGAGTATGATTTAACAGTTACTTAGCTCAATCAATCATACTAATTTCTCATGATCAGGTTCTGAGAGGAAAATAGAGTAGAGCCCAAGTTTCGAAATTTAAAAAGGTGATTGATGACGTTGAATGAGAGGTAGGGACATGTTTAGAGGAGTATAGGAAACTAGTCCTATTTTTCCTTTCAAAAACAACATTTTGTTGTGGATGCCATTTTTTACACTGAACTTAAGAAAGTTTGCATTTTCAAATTCAGATCCATAGTCAGATCTAATGCTAGCAACATGAGTATTCATTTTTCTTTGCAATTTCCTAACAAATGTTACAAAGATACCAAATGTTTCATCCTTAGTTGCAAGAAATATGGTCCAAGTAAATCTAGAGTTGTCATCAACAATTACAAATACATACATATTCCTTTCTCTACTTTAAACCCTCATAGGTACACATATATCAATATATAATAATTATAGAGGATGAGATGTACTTACAACTTTCTTTGCTTTGAAGGAGGCTATGAGCTATTTACTAGGGGTGGGCATTCGTTATTTCGGTTCAGTATTTAAGAATTTTGGTTCGGTATTTGTCAATTGTGTATACCAAATACCGTACCAAAGTATTTCGGTACGGTTTGGTATTTCTTATTTTGGTTCGGTACGTTTTCGGTTTAAACCAGATCTTCACTGTCTCCCCCACTCTATTAACTAATGTAATCCATGTTGTTTAAGATTCCACCGAAGATCAATTTAGTTCATTTATGCTAGCAAAATGGTTCCATTAAATGATATCACCTCATATTAAATAATGATGTTACTGGTCCAATTTTGAGATGAGAGTTGAAAAGGGGGTTCACTTTCTCCAAGATCATAGATAGAGTGATTTGTAACTTCCATTTTCTTAATACACGGGGCAGTATTACACAAACATGAGAAGTATTAAACTGTCCCATAAAGCTTCCATGATTTAACTAATCATAAAAGAACCACGAGCAACCAGAACCCTATTTGGTATGAAATGGAAATTATCCAAACCAAAAGTGAGGACTAAAAGCAAACGAAAGTTGTATAATGTAAGAGACACGATGGCTTAACTCCGTACAAATCATCGACTTCTATACATTCACTTAAACCACTTCAATATCTATACAACCGGTGACATATCGGACAATGAAAAGAATTTAACCATTTTCACTGCATGCCTACAGACAGACACTAGAATTTTTCAAAAATAACGCTTCGAAAAGTCATCTGCCTATTCCACCTATTTTTAACTTCTTGCGTCCAACAATTCATGGACACACTATAATTTATTTCATGGGTTAGCCAGCAACTCAAGTTATAAGCAAAACCAATAAGAACTAATAATGACAGGGACACATAAATATTGATCTCACCTCATTAAACCATTTCGGTATTTCCCGAAACACCGAAATATCAAAAATCCAGTACCGTATACCATACCGAATTACCGAAATACTGAAATTTCTGTACCGAAATAAATCAAAATACTAAAAAAATTGAAATCAAAATACCAAATTAATTTGGTTCAATTCGAAATTTAGTTATTCGGATTTTATGCGCACCCCTACTGTTTACCTTTAACACAAATATCAGAAATTTTATCTTTCCTGAATTTTGATTTCGGCATACTAAGAACCAGGTCCTAGGTAATCATCTTATTCAACAATGAGAAACTAATATGTGTTAGCCTTTTATGCCACAAAAAGGAATCAATATCAAGTGCACTAAGACATGATAGTTCATTTTCAGGTGAAGACATAATATCAACTTTATAAATATTTTTGTGTATTTTCCCTTGAGAACCAGGTTCCCTAAGTTTTTATTTATAACCATGCAGTTTGCATAATTAAATAGAACCCGGTTCTCTTTATCACACATTTGGAAAACATTTAGCAAGTTGTATTTTAATCCTTTAACATAGCATATATTTTCAATAGCATGGATTTGGACTTACCATTACCTATGTTGATTATATCACCTTTCTTACCATTTTCAAAGCCCACACTCGCTCACTCATAGGCTTTTAGTAAGAGAATTTTTTTCTTATTTTCAGTCATATGGCGGGAGCAAGCACTATCAATATACCACTAATTTTTTCTCCCTCTCACCTTAGCCTCAGGAAATTCTTCCTCATCAATATTAGAGTCTGAATTTTTCATTAAATCCATGAGATCTTCAGGTTCTGAATCACTATCTTCTTTGTCCATCAGTGACTGATCATCTTCGTCGCTTTTGATCAGTCACTTTCTTCGTCATCACCAGACTCATCAATTGAGGATGATTGCATAGCAGCTATTACACTTTTTATAATTTTGTCCATAGCCTTATTGGCCATCCTGCGTCTAGGAACCCGATTTCTTTTCTGTTGTTTAGCCCTCTCATGTATATTCTTCTTCCACTTAGTTTTCCATAGTGGACAGTCCTTGATAAAGTGATATTTCTTTTTACACTTGTAACATCCATCAATATTGTTTCTCTTTGTAACCTTAGGTTTGGATGAGCTTCCATTTTCATAAATCCACCTTTCCTGATTGCTCGCTGGAAACGTCTAGTAAGTAGTGATATATCATCTTCTTCAATATCCTGCTTTTGAGTGGACTTGAGAACCAGGTTCTTGGTCTTACGAGGTTTAGCAGACTGTTGATATAGAAGATCTTGATTAAGATTTAACTCATAGGTCTCCAGGTTACTAATAAGATCATCTAGAGTCATTGTGTTCAAATTTCTTGCTTCAGTGATCGCATTAACCTTGCTATCCCATGAAAGTGGAAGTATGCTCGGTATTTTTCTCACAATTTTTTTATGTGGGTTAACTTTTCCAAGAGATATCAACTCATTGACGATTGATGTAAGTGTTATATGCATTTCCAGAATAGTTTTTCCCTTCATTCCTCTTAAACAATTAATATTGCCTAGTCAACATGTCGATCTTTGACTATTTAACTTGAACGTAACTTCATGTGCATATGGCAAGGTATCCCATATAGATTTTACATCTTTGCATGCTGAGATTCTATTGTATTCATTTGAACCAATACCACATATCAAAATCTTTTTGGTTTTAGCATTTTTTTGAACTCGTTGGCCATATTCTTCAGAATATTTTTCTCTTGGCTTTGGTCCGATGGTGATACCTTTGTCATTAAATAGCATGGGAAACTCTTATCCCTTTTCAACAATATCCCAAAGCTCTAAGTCTTCTCCTTCCAGAATATCATGCATCCTCCCCTTCCACCAACCATAGTATTTTTCATTGAACCGTGGTGACCTAGCGGTTGATTGTCCTTCCTGAGCATCTGGTGGTGCAGGCATAGTATATCTTTCATGGTGTTAACCTCTTATGAAATAACCTACCCTGACACTAATGTTATTTTAGATTTTACTCAGACACAAGAAGGGGGTTGAATTGTGTCTTTCCCGGCTTTCGCGATTTTAAAGAACCAGGTTCATTAAAATAACTAACCTGACACAACTAGAAAGTAAAGTGCAGAATTTAACTAACACAATAATTTTACGTGAAAAATCTTCTAGCTCAAGGGAGTAAAAATCATGACCGCCCCCAGTAGGATTTGCTTCAAAGCTTCATTAACTTTAATGAGCAGTTTTAGGTTACAACTCTATAACCAAGGGATTAAATCTAGTACCCTAACCTATATAATCGATGCAATTGTAGCTACCCCTTCCAAAACTAACTCTAGTATATGAAACGAACAAAAACACAAGAATTCTGTACTAACCTTTAATTACACTTCACGAAAGCAAATAGGTTACATAGAACAATTGACTCAACCTAATCAACTAAAGAACTTCAGCAGCTTTGTCTTCAAGAACATGTTCTTTAGTCGAGCAACTTGAATCTCAAAGAGTACCTTCTTGCCGAGATTGCTATTGTAAAGAATATTTCTGAAAATTAATTTGAATAACATGATTTTTGAATAGTTGTAGTAGGTCTCTTTATATAAGTGTGAGGTTGGCCAAATATCATCTCCAATTAATGCTCCAAAATCTAGAATATTTCGATTAAGGAAAACCTCTCCTATTTTGATTTGGTTTCCTTAATTATTCCAACTCCTCAGACAATTTCCTTTAATACAAGTATTTTCATAATTATTGATTCTTTTTCAAACAAGAATTTTTCCAATTAATGTTTTTCTTGTAGCGCTTGAATAAGTTTTCTTGAGGAATCCAACTTGCAATGAATTCTGACTTTTTACATCTGATCAGCATTCTGCACTTCATCTGCTATGAACCTAGTTCTTGTATTATCCATATAACAAACCTTCGCACCATTCTAGTAGCATAATAACCTGTCAATGAAACCTAGTTATCAATACAGTTGATCTTGATTTGTTAATCATCAAAACACAATACGTGTTCAACTCAACAATACGTCACCTTTAAATTTTAAATGTAAAATAATGAGATTTTCTAGGAAGTATATTGCTTGGTCAAATCCGGTAAATGGCAGTAACTAGTGGATAAAATATATTACTATTCCAATGGTATTTATATGTATATGAAAATCTAACATTACACACCACACTTGGCTCCTCCTACTCAATATATAACAACTCAATAAGCTCACAAGTAATCACATTTATTTGTTACTTATAAATATGATATACCACATATAAAAAAAAATACTAAGTAGATTCTTAAGAAGAAAAATGAAGCTCAGAGATAGCCGAACACAAGATAGCTTAACGCAGAAATAGAGGCTGAGGTAAAGGAAAAGTGGAAGAAAAATAGTGAAAAAAAATATATGAATTAGGACTTTGTTTTAGAAAGTTATTTTTGGAATATTAAAAAATCATAAGGGATAGAACAATAATATACTCGGTCAAACATAGATAGCTTAAAGCCAAAAAATAATAAGTTGTGGTTGCCCAACTTTTGACATTTAACTTGTTTTAAGCATTCTTTTTAATTTTCTAAAACTCTTTTGCAACATAGTCAAACACTGGAAAAAATTAAAAAGAGCTTAAAAACTGGTTTGTCCAGCTTAAATGCCAATCCACACCCTCTAAAGCTCTATGATAGCTCGTCTATCTCTTAGCATTGATAGCGGGCTACGACTCAACTCATAGCTCCACTTGCCTATTTGGCACAATATCGCAATTGGTCACTAATCACCTGATAATTTTAAACTTGTCAAGTTTATTTGGTCGTACATTAATCAAGAAAAATGAACTTTATTCTTAGTAGTTGAAAAATTTATTGTTAATATAAATTGAATGTAATAATTAAGTAAATCAGTTTGACAATTATTTTTTTAATCTTTACATATGTTTTATTGTTGTAATACTAGAATAAATTAATCGAAAAAGGTCCAATTTTATCCCTAAACTTGGTGTATGGCTCAATTCTGTCCTCCGTTAGTAAACTGGGCCAAAATTAACTTTGTCGTTAGCACAATAGGCCAATAATGTCCCTCAATCTAACAGTCCTCCACACAAGCCATTTTAATCCTACATGGCATCCACGTGGCTGTGACATGGAAGCCACATAAGCGGGCAACCCTCTAACCCGCTCTGACCCATTTCCAAACAAAAACCCCATTTTCAATAGGGCAGCAAGTAACGCCTCTCCAAACCCCTCATCTCCACACTTCTTCCATTCATCCATGGCGATTTGAAATTTCAAGTGCTGCTCAGCTCGAGCAATTTTCCCTCTAACGCTTCTTCATCTGAAGATATTCAGGTAATTTTCCCTTCTATACCCCATCTTCTTTGTCTCGAAATTCATTTTTTTTTGTACTTTTCTAGGGTTTGTACATACAATAATTCTTTTTTGTATTTCTGACCCAAATCTTAATTTTTTAGTGTGTATTGGTTTTTTCTGACCCAAAAAATTAACAACACAAATCTTTTTTTTGTACTGGTGCATACATTGTCTTTGGCTTCAAGTGTGATTTTCACATATTTTATCATAGTGTGGGAGGGTAGGGTTGTTAAAATCGACATAACCATGTGCATTTCTTCTTAAAGGCCTTTTTTTTGCTTTCTACTGGTAATTGACTGAAATTTTTTATTGTAGACCGTGTGTGCTTCTCTTAAAGTGTGTGCTGACTATTTTTCTTCTCTTAAAAGTGTGTGCGTTATTCTTTCCACTATATTATATGCAGTAATTTGTTGTATGTTCAAACTTTTTGTTGTAAAATTTGTTAAATTATTCATATGGTCCCTCTATGTTTTCTTCCGTGTCTATATTATAGATATTTCAATATGGGGGACCACGAAGAGCCAATTTCAAGTCTATATCAATGTGAATTAGGTACTGATTGTGAATCAGATAGTGATAAAAGTTCAGATTATGGTTCAGATGCTAGTGAATATGATTTTGAAGAATTAGAGTCACTTAGGATGCAAAAGGGTAAAGAAGTTAATGATAAGCTTAGTCACTACAAAGAGCTTGATAAGTCTATGACATTTAAGGACTTGGAAGAGGCCAAAAAGTCATGAACTTCTATGCTATTGCAAATTCCAAACCTTTGAAGCTTAGAAAATAAGAGTAAGGTATAGATGTGTAGTAGGATGCCCTTTTGTATGCCTCATCTCTGAAGATAAGAAAGATCCTACTTTAAGATTAAAACATTGAAGATAAGGCACAACTGTGAAGATGCATTTGAGAATCCTAGAGACAAAACAAAACCTTTAGCTGAATATTTCAGGAGTAAGGTGTAGAATAACCCCAAGTACAAGATAAAAGATATGAAACTAAATTTGAAAAATCAATTTTCATCGAATGTACATAACTCCACATTGAAAAGGGTTAAGAGGATGGCACTTCAGCAATTACAAGGAAGCTTTTTAGATGACTATAACAGATTAGAAGCATATGCAAATGAGATTAGAGAGAGCAATCCTGGTAGTGATGAGGTTATCAATTTATCCAAAGATGCCATGGCTGAAGGTAAAAGAAGATTTCTTAGAATGTACATATGCTTCAATACAATGAAGTTGGGGTTTAAAGAAGGGTTGAGACCATTCATTGGACTAGATGGGACTTTCTTAAAAGGGTCATTGCAAGGGGCAATTATTGGTGGTTGTTGCACAAGATTGTCAGAATCATTTCTATCCCTTGGCTTTGGCTGTAGTTGACAAGGAAAATACCTTGACATGGACATGGTTTCTAGAGCTGCTGAAACACCCATTGAATTTGAGAGATGGAACCAATATTACATTTATGTCTGATATGCAAAGGTACAACTTATGATTTTGCTTAACTGACTATTTCCAGTTATTATTAAGTTATTATATATTTAATTCTGTTTATATTTACATATGCAAGGTCTGTTGGAAGCAGTGAGAATTGTCCTCCCTCTCTCAAATCATAGGTTTTGTGTGAGGCATATTGAAGCCAACTGGAGTAAGAGGGTCAGAATTTCAGGAGAGATGAAGAAATACCTATGGTGGTCTGCTTAGAGCACTTATGAGGAGGACTTTAAAGATCAACTAAAGAGTCTTGGCGAATTGTCTGTTGATGCTGCTAAGGAGTTGCTTAGGTATCCACCACATAATTGGTGTAGGTCCTACTTTGATACATTGTGCAAAAATCAGATGGTGGACAATAATTTTGCAGAGTCCTTCAACTCTTGGATCTTAGAAGCAAGAGGCAAGACCATGATGCTTGAGGATATTAGAATCAAGGTCATGAACATGTTAGAAGCAAGATCTTCCTTACTCACCTACTAAGCTTACTTGGAAAGGCAAAGAAGTTGTGACAGGAAATCAATTGGAAGTTGCAAGACAAAATAAAGTCGGGAAATTGAAGTGTAGGAAACTCAATGGGAACTCACAAATCTAGGAGTCTTGGTTATTGTATGTAGTTGCAAATCTGGGAACTCACAGTAGTTCTGTTTGGTTTAGTAGTTGTTTACATGTTTTGATGGCTGGACAGTAGCAGCTGTTGTTTTGGACTGTGTTTTATTTACAGTAGTTTTTTTTGTGCAAAACTGGACAATTTTGGATAATGTAATGTTACTGCAGTTTTTTTTTTAAAATCTGGACAGTTTGGACAATGTTCTGTTTACAACAGTTTTTTTGGCAAAACTGGACAGATTTGGACAGTGTAATGTTAGTGCAGTTTTTTTTGCGAATATGGACAGTTTGGACAATGTATGTTATAGAATTTTTTTTAAGCTCAAGCAGCAAATATATCACAGAACCAAAGTCATGGGACGTATTTTGGGTTAATATCTATTTCTTTAGTCTTTTGTTTATTTTTGAAAACAAGTTGTCATAGATATAACAGAACTTTTTGGTACTACATTAGAATCATATCTTACTTATCCACAAATAAAATTATGTCAGATGTTGAAAAATCTAGAAGATTGAATATGAATATTAGGAAGTAAATGAAAGAGTCTAGAAAGTCAACTCACATTGCACAAGAGTATTAGGCACTAAAAAATAACAATAATTGACACTTAGAATCTTAAATGAAGCTCAATATACAAATACTTTGGGACAAGGATTAGCCATTGAAAGTTGACAGAAAAGGTTGGAGGTAGTCTTATATGCTGAGAAAATATTCTTTAGCCAATTGCGTCAGTCATTTCTACTTTCTATACATTCCTATGCCACTATGGTTTCATCAGTGGTCCATTGAAACCTTTTTCCTGTTAAATATCAATTAAATATCAATTGCAAAACTGAACAATTTTTTTTGAATGTTGGTCCTTTAAACCTTAACATATCCGCAAGATATGCAAATGTTAAGATGGATGGTTATATACAGGATATGGCAAGAGGTTATATACAGTGTAAGCGACTAAACATACTAAATAAACTGCAATTACCATCACTTTCAAGAGTTGGAAACATACTACAACATACTAAACACACATAGATTCACTTCATCATCCCTATAACTAAACCAAAATACTACAACAACATATTAAAACAACATACATTCACTTCATCGTCCCTACGACAACCAAAGCAAATAATAAAGCCCATGAAATCAAAATGATATTTCTCATATTCTTCACTTTGACCGCTAACTTACTAGCTTTTTCACCTTCCACAAGTTGAAATTGCTCCATTTCGTCAAGTTTCATCTTCAAAGTATGCCTTTCATCCGTCGTAACAACTTCCATTTCATCAAACAAGTTCTTAGAGCCCATTTGAACCATCGTACCTTGTTTCATGAGGTAAACTTTATTCCTCAAATTATTCCTCTCAACCTTAGCAACATCAAGTTTAGTTTTTAAGTCTTTGATCACCATCACCACTCGACGAGGGAGCTCTTCGTCAATCCATTCAAAATACCAGCAAGAACTAACCTACACCATTATTAGAATTTACAGCAGTTCTGATTTTGTACATAAATAATAAAAATCAAGAACGATCTAACTCGACAAAAGAAGATGAATCCCATAAATCGACCAAAAATAAAATTAATTCAAAACTAACCTTGGATCTTGGACATTGTAGAACCTTCTCCCAGCATTGGCGTCTGATCAAGCTGTCAAATATAGCGCAATTAATCCGCAATGACACTTTCTTGCATATTGAATTTCATGCACATTCACAGATAAGTCAGACATTGAGCAAAAAATTGGAGATTTGAGCAGAAATTTGGAAGAAGGGTCTAGGAAGAAATCTCAAATCGCCATGGATGAATGGAAGAAATTTGGAAATAAGGGGTTTGGAGATGTGTTACTGGTGCCCTATTGAAAATGGGAGTTTTGTTTGGAAATGGGTTGGAGCGGGTTTTGAGGGCTGCCCGCTTATGTGGTTGCCATGTCACAACCACATGAATGCCATGTAGGATTAAAATGGCTTGTGTGGAGGGCTGTTAGGTTGAGGGATATTATTGGCTCATTGTGGTAACGGCTAGGATAATTTTGGCCCAATTTATTAATGGAGGACAAAAGTGAGCCATATACCATAGTTTAGGAATAAAATTGAACCTTTTCCGTAAATTAATTTAAAGTCTTTGGCTCGTCTATCGTCACCTCAAGAGCTGCGGCTGTTTGATCCTGCAGTACGATCCCATCCACCTTCTTTACTCAGTTGGTAAATTACCAAACAAAAATTGAGAAAAATCACTTGGTAATATGTTGTGATATTCCTATGGCTTCAGCCGTTTTATCCAAGAGTCTCTTTGCCTACCGCTTTCTTCAATCTTCCTCCACTTCCTTACTCTGCCAAAAACCCCGATTTTCGCTCTCTGCCTTCACCGTGAGTTCTCCTATATCCTTTCACTACTTGCTATTTTTTGCTTCTTGTTGTATATGCGAATCTGGTTCATTTTGATGATGATGCATTTTCTTCAGTTGGTTGTTGTTATCATCATAGTAGCTATTTATTATCTATTTGATAATCGCGTCGATGTCAGTTAACTTTTTTGCTGCGGGTTCAACAGAATCCATTAGCTTTTATCTCATCCTGTATAGGTGTTCAAGAAATCTACTAAATATATAAATATTAAATTTGAACCCAATAACTTAAATGGTCAGTGTTTTAGTGGAATCCCGAAGCCACTAAATTCAAATCTTTAATCTGCCAAGTTCCAGATCTTCGTCTTTATTACTGGAAAGATTAAGAGTAATAGCTTGTTTGATCAAGCTTCCAAAATTTGCTTATTTTGAAAAAGTACTTTTGTAGAATAGCGGTTTGTATTTGGCTAATCAATTTAAAAAGCATTTTTGCTAATATTAGAGCATCCATTTGTGCTTGGCCAAGGTTCCAAAAGTGCTTTTAGGGAAAAGCATCTTTTCCAATTTTTGAAAAGCAGCTTCTGGCTCTGCCACTACACAAAAGCATTTATTTTTTATTAAAAGCTTGGCCAAATACGTCAACTCTCTAAAATAAGCATCTTTTTTTCAAAAATAATCATTTTGGACTTCCTAGAAGCTTGGCTAAACAGGCTACAAGAGTTATTGGATAATTTTAGTTCTTGGGGAAAAGTGTGATTTCTTTCATGTCATGTGGAAATCTGTTAGCAGCACAACAACTTTCTGTTTCTTATATGTTCTTGTATTTATTTGCCATAAAAAGTTGACAACAGTGTTTATCATTTGCTTAATCTTTGCAGAGGAAACCATTTCATTTGCAAGCAGCTCCAATCTACTACTCTAACAAGGTTATTGATTCTTTTACTCGTATGGCTTCCTCAACTGTTGGGGCACAACCATCATTCTCAACACTAGCAATGTCAACCAATGAATCGGTTGTTTCAGTTGACTGGCTCCATGCAAACCTCAGAGAGCCTGACTTAAAGGTGTGTGATTGATGTTTTTAATCTTACTGCAGCGCTAGCCAGTCAAACGGTTGGTAAACAATAAAAATGGTGATAGTCTGTGGTGGTGCCAGGAATCTTACTGCAGCGCTAGCCAGTCAAACGGTTGGTAAACAATAAAAATGGTGATAGTCTGTGGTGGTGCCAGGAATTTATACAAGGGGATTCAAAAATGTCATATTTGGGATCTGAACTTATGACCTAAAGCAATTTGTGAACTCTTTTTGCACTTATAGAACTTTCCCCTGTGTCAAGGGGATTCAACAACTTATCAATAGCTAAAAATACTAGTTTTGCCTATTTGCACGGTGTAATGTTTCGATGAAGGGGCTTGATAAAAAAATGTTTCGACGAAGGAGATTCAATTGAACCCCCTTCGTTCAAGTATGGCTGTTATTACGACGGTCTAACTACATTTTCTGTTCTAAAGATTAAACCTAAAGTTATTGTTAGTTTATAGTAGCCAATTAGGAGTAAATAACCTTAACCTTAATCCTATATGTAT
>ML345451.1:0-21863 GCA_005239505.1 Nicotiana paniculata
ATCCTATATTACTTGTCGACCACGTACACTTGCGTGTGCATTGGGAAATCAACCAACACCTGCGCAAACGGCCACCGAGGTACCACCAGCAGATCCAGCCGGAGTCCAGGCACCTGACACGCCTACTGCTACTACTACTCTTCAGGAGGCTTTGGCACAGTTCATGAGCATATACACCACTTTGGATCAAGCAGGATTGCTTCCCCTTGCTGCAGCCATATCCCAGGCGGGGAGGGGGGGAAGGAGGGGAGCACACACTCCCGCCGTCCGCACTCCTGAGCAGCGAGCGCATGTTGAGCAGGTCCCTGAGATTATTCCTGCACCGCCTGCAGCACCAGTTCAGCCCGAGGGAATGGCAGCGGCTTCCGAGCAAGAGCAGATGAGACTAGAGAGGTTCAAGAAGTATTATCCTCCGGTATTCAGTGGATTAGCATCAGACGATGCCTTGGGGTTTCTTGATGAGTATCACCGCATTCTCCGTACTATGGGTACCTCTGGATCGATCGGGGTTTCTTTCACTATTTTCCAGCTTCGAGGAGCCTCCTATGATTGGTGGCACACCTATGAGTTAGACATCCCAGACGAGGCAGCTTCACTAACTTGGACCCAGTTTACAGATATGTTCCTGAGAGAGTTTGTTCCTCAGAGCCGCAGGGATGCATGGCGCGCGGAGTTTGAGCATTTGCGCCAGGGTGCTATGACCGTCTCGGAGTATGCTGTCTGTTACACCAGTTTGGCTAGACATGCCTCAGCCTTGGTTTCTACTATTCGCGAGAAGGTTCGCCGGTTCATTGAGGGGCTTATTCCCAGCATCAGATCCAGTATGGCTCGTGAGTTGGAGATGGATATTCCATATCAGTAGGTGGAGAACATTGCTAGGAGGATAGAGGGTATGCATGCTAGAGAGAGAGAGGGCAAGCAGAGTCACGAGAGAGAGAGAAGACGATATCGAGAAAGAGAGTCTGAGGAGGCGAGGAGGCCTCGTAGACCGGGGAGATATACTGGTCCATATTTTGGAGGCAGGGTGCGTCATGGTAGAGGTTTTGCGGGTCAGCCAGTCCAGTTCCCGCTTCAGGCTTCGCATGGTGACTCGGGTGTTCATGGGTCTCGGAGTACCCGTATCGCACAGTTTCCACCGCCCCATCAGTAGAGGGGGTGCTTTGAGTGTGGACATACTAGCCACATGGTGAGAGATTGTCCCAGACTTCGGACCGATGTGTCACAACGAGGTATTCAGGCAGGTAGAGGGCGCCCAAGAGAGGGAGGCCCGGCTCGTTGATGTGTTCACAGAGTAGGCTTGAGGCCGGTGCACCAGTTGAATGTCATTCCGGTACGGAATCGATTTGTTATAGAGGGGCACTATCTGTAGTTCCGCACAGTTCTGCTTATCGGGGTAAGTACCCTTATTTGTTGTCCCACTTATGAGTGTGTTTCATGATTTGCACTCAATTTATGTGATTATCCTGATGGGAGGTTCTATGAGTGATAGTTGTATCTATTGTTTGTTTCTAGCTGTTATCGAGAGTTATGAAGCTAGTAGTAAATTCATGTTGCCTGTTTCGGTAGGTTTGATGTGATTTCTGAGTATTCTTAGTTACGAGATGTAATTTCTATGTTCCACCAGTGTGGGAGCCAATATGTGTTGTAAATTGTAGACGGAATTGATGTAGTGTGAGCCTCTAGATGGGTTGAGGTATGCGCTATTTGTGATTCACTGTTGAGGGCGGGACCCTCATGATTTCTGGTGAATTGATATGTTGAGACCGGGCTGTGTACCGCGGTGAGGGTTAAATCAGTATAAGATCCTTGTGAGTATTTTGTATGCTTTCATTCTTTCTTGTTAGATGTTCTGTAGATTTTGTGTTTTGTAGATTGTGCTAGTTGACTTGTTTGATAGTTCCCTTATGTGTTTCTCTTCCCATATCCAATCATTTTCGTTCTATGTTCGTGAGTTTTAGCTTGTGGGGTGTGTGCCCGTTGGTATTAGCTAAGGTGAGGTTATTCGGGTGTTTGTTATATGGTTATCGTGGTTATTGTATCATCGCCAGTGTTGTGGAGGTTTGAAAAGAGTTCCTATTGAATATGAGGCTTCTGGCTGGTATGGATTTGATCTCATGCAAGTGTTGTTATCAGAAATGTTCTTGTGAGTCTATGTGTGGTGTGTCATGTTGTGTGGTTGTACCCTGCGTGTGTGGCATGAATTGAAGCAGCTGGTTGAGACTGTTACCGAATATGGATTTAGAATCGGGTCTTTCTAAAAACGTTAATTTCACCCGATTCCGAGATGTTGTCCTGAGGGGCATTTTGGTCATTTTACCTAATTTCGCTCCTTAGCTTTGAATTAAATCATAGAATCAGTTGCTTGAGATGTTATTCACGCTATGTAATTGGATTGAATAGATCTGGTCCATTTGGAGCCGAGTACTCGTGGCGAGAACGTGTGGTTTCGAGTTGATTTTGAGCCGGTTCGAGGTAAGCATCTTGCCTAACCTTGTATGGGGGACTTCCCTTAGGATTTGAGTCTTCTCTATTGATTGTATTCCTTGTACGTGAGGTTACGAGTGCATGCTCGGATTTATTTGTGGAAATTTGCTCTTATTAGGTTCTTAGCTCCTTGTAATTACTGAGTATGAAGTTGTCTTTGATATGATTGAGTTACCTGTTATTAGTTTCACCTCTGCATGTGTTTACTTGGAAATTAATTTCCCTTTTTGGTTTATTCTTGTTGCCTAATTGACTCTTGCTTGGTTTAACTGAAGATCCCTATCGTAATTGCTTGTCTCTATTTGGAAATCATTAGTATCTCTCATGTAATTAATTGGTCTTAATGGAGGTTACGGTTATCTTTCCTCTGCTCATCCATAATTGAAATCATTGTATATTCTTCGTAACTTGCCCAACTGTAAAAGAAGTTAGATATCCTATGTTTAGTTGATAATTCCTTATTTGAAGTTACTTGATTCATGTTAACTTCCTTGTTGTTGAACTACGTATTATGGAATCGTTGTTTCATATCATTCTCCCTTGTTGCGTTGTTCTTATTACGCTTGGTATTCTCTATTATGGTTATTCCTTGCGAGCTAGTTGTACTGTCTCCTGGTGAACGGAGGCACCTAAGTTGATTTCCTTGCGTTGTTCTTGTAAACATTGTCATTTGTTGTGTTGTACTTGTAATATTGTGATGCACGAGGTTTCTGCCGTGCGGTTGTTGATATTGTGATGCACAAGGTTTCTGCCGTGCGGTTGTTGATATTGTGATGCACGAGGTTTCTGCCGTGTGGTTGTTGATATTGTGATGCACGAGGTTTCTGCCGTGCGGTTGTTGATATTATGATGCACAAGGTTTCTGCCGTGCTGTTGTTGATATTGTGATGCACGAGGTCTCTGTCGTGCGGTTGTGGTTGAGGAGTTGCACGAGGTCTTTGCTGTGTTATTATTTCTATTGATGTATTGCACATGCGGCGTAATAAGGCGGGATATGTTTATATACTTATATGTGGGTTGTGCATGTGGCAGAATAAGGTGGGGATATTATGATGCACGTGTGGCAGAATAAGGCGGCACTTATTATATTGTTATTTGCACACGTGGCGTAATAAGGTGGGCTATGTCAGGGGTTGTTTGTAAATAATTGTGACAGCATGTGGAGGCATACCTATGTTGTTTAATATTGTGATTGTGGGTTGCTTACCTGTATGAGCCTTAGTGCTTGGGAGTTGTGAGGAAACATCGTACGTGCGGTTGGTTTCCCTTTTTTTTGCTACTTGTTGGTAGAATTCTTGTTAAAACACTTGCACAAGCATACACGTTGTTGAACACTCCTATTAGAGGTGAATTCCTCCTGATTGTGCTAAGGGTGGAGGTACGCCCTCGTTTATCCATTATATATGTGGTATTGGCCCTAGTTAGCCAGTTAGTTGTCAATATGACTGTGAGACTGATGGGGCACAGGATGCCAAGTGTTAGATTTCAGATGATGGGGTTTCGTGAGTTGTGGTTTGTCCGAGATTTGGTAAGATTGTGAAAATAGTTAAATAAGACCTTATGTGAATATCATCGTGGGTTATGAGTTATTTATTTGTTTTCCCCTTACTGTGTTGTGACCTTAGGCTTTGGATTGTGATTTTTGTCGTCTTTACGTATCAGCATTTATCATCTTCTCGTTGTTGCTTGCTATTCTTTCTCCCTTACGGTGAATTGTATTATTTATGTTTCTCTGCGTGCAGTATTTACACATTTATATATCATTTTCGTTGTACCTATGATTATACTGTTTATTGACCGGTAGGTGTCTCGATTGTCCCTCGTCACTACTCCACCGAGGTTAGTCTTGATACTTACTGGGCACCGCCGTGGTGTGCTCATGCTACTCTTCTGCACATTTTTGTTGTGCAGATACAGGTACTCCTATTCAGTTCTGTCAGCCTTGGAAGGAGGCGTTTCTATAGAGATTTCGAGGTATATCTGCCACGTCCGCAGACCGAAGAGTTACTTTCTACCTTTTGTAATAAGTGTAGTCTTTCAGTATTTTTCCTTGTTTAGAAATCCTTGAGTTAGAGCTTCTTATGTATCCCTTAGCTTGTGATTTGTGAGATTTCAGGTTTTGGGAATTTTGTTAGCTTCGAGAGTTGTTATTTTATGTGTCGAGCGGCACCGTAAACGCTGTTTATTTTACTAGTTCTGTTTTAATTACTTTCTTCCGCAATTATGGTTTATCTTCCGCATTGTTAGGCTTACCTAGTTGTAGGGACTAGGTGTCGTCATGACATGTTCACGGAGGGCGAACTGGGGTCGTGATAGCCGGTCACTGCTTGGGGTATGGACGTTATTGGACCAATCGTGCCTGCCGCCTCCAATGGCCACAGGTTCATTTTGGTCGCCATTGAAACTTCACTAAATGGGTCGAAGCGGCCTCCTACAAAGCAGTTACTAAGAAAGTCGTGGCTGACTTTTTCTGCGACCGCATTATTTGTCGGTTCGGAGTTCCCGAGTCAATCATCACCGACAATGGTTCTAATCTCAACAGTGACTTGATGAAAGCTATGTGTGAAAATTTCAAGATCAAACACATGAATTCCACAGCATACAAACCTCAGATGAATGGAGCCGTAGAGGCTGCTAACAAAAACATCAAGAAGATACTAAGGAAGATGATATAAAGGCACAAGCAGTGGCATGAAAAGTTATCATTCGCTTTATTGGGATACCGCACCACTGTCCGTACATCAACAGGGGCAACTCCCCATATGCTAGTTTATGGTACAGAGGCTACTATTCCTGCCGAAGTGGAGATTCCATCTCTAAGAATTATACAGGAAGCTGAGCTCAGCGATGCAGAGTGGGTAAAGAGCCGTTATGAGAAACTATCCCTCATAGACGGTAAGAGAATGAATGCAGTATGTCATGGTCAACTATATCATAACAGAATGGCCAGGGCCTTCAACAAGAAAGTCAAGCCGAGACGGTTCACACCAGGGCAGCTGGTGTTAAAGAAAATATGTCTGCATCAAGATGAAGCCAAGGGGAAGTTCTCTCCCAACTGGCAGGGTCCGTACATGGTTCATAGAGTGCTGACAGGAGGAGCACTCATACTTGCAGAAATAGACGGAGACGTTTGGACGAAACCGATCAATTCAGATGCAGTCAAGCGCTACTATGTGTAATCTTTATATTTTCTCAATGATGTAAATTGAACTACGCCTGACCTGATTCCCGTTTAAGAGGGGAATACGTAGGTAGCCCTATGGTTTCGGTCACAATTCAATAAAAATCTATTTTTCCCCGCAATTAGAAACTGGGACAGAATTTTGAATAGGACCCTCAAAATTCTTAAGCGAGCAGCAGTCCACAAGCATTCACCCAGCCAACTGGGGCAGAATTTTGAGGAGGACTCTCAAAATTCTGAAGCAAGTTCAGCCAATCACCGCGTGAGCAGCAGTCAGAGGCGTCCACCCATCAAACTGGGGCAGAATTTTGAGGAGGACCCTCAAAATTCCGCAGCAGGAGAGGTTGCAATGTCTCGGGCCGTGTCATGTCGTTGGTTCATCTAAAACTATTTTAGATTATATATTATATCTTACAAAATCATGCATATTTATTTTTTCGGAAGCAGCTTGTTTAGCGAACGCTACCCTAATGATACAGACAGTATCATCATGATCAAGCAAACGAGCCAAGCAGAGCCAGCTGGAATGCGAACTAACCTTTCCCCTTTACAAAACTCACGATCTTTCTTTGGATGCAGGCACAAAATTACAAAAGCCCAAAACATATTATCCGCTCAAAAGACGGACATCGTTTTTCAATCTCGTCATGCCAACATTTATTATCAGCACAAATGATGCTTCATTATCACAATGCTCTACCACAATTTAACGCCAACTAAGAATTTATGTTGACCTTCCTTAAAATTGCATAAGGCTACCATTCTGCCTTTCGAGGTTAAACGCTACCTCCATCTGCATTCGCATATTGCATAAGGCTACCTTTCTGCCTTCCGAGGTTAAACGCTACCTCCATCCGCATTCGTATATTGCATAAGGCTACCTTTCTACCTTTCAAGGTTAAACGCTACCTCCATCTGCATTCGCATATTGCATAAGGCTACCTTTCTTCCTTCCGAGGTTAAACGCTACCTCCATCTGCATTCGCATATTGCATAAGTCTACCTTTCTTCCTTCCGATGTTAAACGCTACCTCCATCTGCATTTGCATATTGCATAAGGCTACCTTTCTGCCTTCCGAAGTTAAACGCTACCTCCATCTGCATTCGCATATTGCATAAGGCTACCTTTCTAACTTTCGAGGTTAAACGCTACCTCCATCCGCATTCGCATATTGCATAAGGCTACCTTTCTGCCTTTCAAGGTAAAACGCTACCTCTATCCGCATTTGCATATTGCATAAGGCTATCTTTCTGCCTTCTGAGGCTAAACGTTGCCTCCCATTTACTTCTCAAAAGCAATCAATGCCTCTAGCATTATTTACTGCCCTTTCCTTTTGGGCTAAGCTCTGCCCCTTTAATTCGCAAGACTAAGCTCTGTCTTGTCAGCATCATACTATTGTATCTTCATGGGGTGAAATATCGGCAACTTATCCAAAAGCGTCATCGTTCGGAAGCACCGTCTTCATAGCCCGAGAACACTATGTCATGGCCTGAGGATCTCCTTTATCAGTTTGCATATCATTATTCAAAGGCATCATGGTTCGGAGGCATCATCTTCATGGCCCGAGAACATCATTTCATAGCCTGTGAATCCTGCATCAAGCAATTCATGGCCCAGGACATCATGGTCTAAAGACGTCATCCTTAACCGTCCGAAGACAGCATTCATAGTCCAACGGGAATTTGCATCATGTTTAAATTACGCACGATATGCTTGTATTACTCATTTGCAGGTAACTCGGCAAGCAACAGTTGTCCCGGCAGGAGCGATCCCGCTCCAGTTCTCCTAATTACCACGTAAGTCATTCATTCAATCAGTCCTATATGTTGCGTCCGTCCTTCTAAAACTCCATCGGTATTCTTCACCGATGACTCCTGAACTACATACGGCCTGATTCCTATAAAACCAGGGATATGTAGGCAACTCAGAAACCAGGGTGCAGCCTAAACCGCTTCGCTCGGTCAAAATTGGCCATCATGTCTTTACCCGAGAACTCTTCCACCCTTCTCGGGTAAAGAGGGGCAGCTGTTGATACCCAATTTTTTCTCAAACTATTTTAAAATTTGCATATATACCTTCAAAATCACTCTTTATAATAACTGGTATTTTTCTGTAATTTTTATATTTTTATTAAATTCTTTTCCAATTTATTCAATATTTTTATATTCGATAATTATTCATAAATTGTATTATAAATAATTTCAAAATATTTCTCAGCTCAATGTATCATTTTTAATCCTATTAGGATTTGATTATTTCAATAATTAGTCAATTTGGCATTATTTGGCCATAATTACAATAATTTTGCAACCATGGCCTAATTGTACATTTTATACCCATTACATCAATAATTATTCATTTTATATTTTCTATATTAATTAATTACCTTAATTCCACCTATTTAAGCTTAATGTAATTTTATGCAATTATTAGCTATTTCTATTAATTATTTATCTATTTAATCGGGTATTTACCAATTAGCCCCTCCTTATTTAAACTATAGCCCAATTTTAATTCAATTTCAGCTTATTGAAACCAGCCCAATTACATAACCCAATACCCAAGCCCAATCCCTATCTTACCCAACCAAATTCCCCTATGCAATCTGAGCCGTTGATTATTTCAAATCAACAGCCCAGATCTCCCCCTTCCTAATTTAACCCCTAATGACTCCCCCCTCCCCATTCATTTTCCGGTTCCTATTCTCTCTCAGTCGTCTCTCTATCTCCCTCTCTCTAACTCTGGTTCTCTCTGGAACCTTCCATCTTCCATCTTCTCCGGCCATCTCTCTCGCCGGAAATCATGGCCTCTCATCACTCATGGCCTATATCTCACCCCCATGCTGGTTTGACACTGCCCTAAGGCCCTCAAGTGAACTTGGAGCGGTTCAACTCCTATTTTTGGTCCTTCACGCCATTTTCTGGATACCCATGGTCGTCCGAGTAAGGTTCTTACACTTTCCGGTGGAAATCGATAAAACCTTAAGCTTTTCTATCCTCTTTGGGTTCTCTCTTCGAAACCCTAACTTTTAAAACCTCAGATCTTTCTAGATCTGTATCAGATTTATACATATTTCAAGTAGTTTTGATGTTTTCTTTAAGGGTTTTCCATTTTTTCATAAAACAATTTTTTTTTCCAACTAAGGTTTCTAAAAAACCTTTCTGCAAAAACGATTTCTTCAAGTTTAAGGGTTCTTCTGAGATTCTTATCGTATTTTTAAATGGTTTCGGTTAAAATATCTTTTTCATAGTTTATTATGTTAAAACTTTAGTTTTGACACTGTATTATAATCTTAGGTTTGCCTTTATTGATCTACTCTTTTGATTTGTATATGTGTCTGTCTCTTATGAATACGTACTGAGTTTTCTATGATTTTATCCTATTTTTTCTCATCAGCGTTCTTGATTTTGGCTTCTTCTGATTATGTTGTAGTTGCTCTGTTTAATCCCTCTAGTTGTTACTGTTTTGTTTAGATGAATCTCTAATCCTATATGATTTCTTGCTGCTACAGTCATTAGGGTTTCTGACTTTTTGATTCTCCCTGTTATGTCATGTTTGTTTGTTAATCCCTTTAATCATTTACTGTGTGCTAGTATTGAATCCCTAATTCTATGTGATTTTTACTTGAATCTCCGATTTTCATGTCCTATTGTGTGTTTACTTCGTGTACTCACAGGAATCAGCATTACTCCTGTTTAAACCCCTAATTTTCTGTAACTGAACCTCTCATTGATCTTTTGTGATGATTTCCTTATTAATTTACATCCTTTAAATTATTTCCTTGCCTTATTTTGGTCAACTATGTTGTCACACGGAGTCTTATATTATTTCCTTAATTGAAGTATTCTGAACCTAGCCTCAATTGCATGTCCCATACTTGTATTATGCTAAGTTATTTCCTTATATGTTATATGCAGTCACATATGGGAACTTTTCTTATTTTTTATTTGCCTACTAACCGTTTGAACTTAACCCCTTAAATTAAAGGATACCTATACTGATTTTGCATTGATTGATACTCAGTTCCTTAATTAAGGGTTAACTTTGATTCCTACCTTATTTACCATTTGTTTTCAAACTATATATATACACTACTCTTTCGTTAAGAAAAAAGAACAACTAATATGTTCAACTCTCTCTCTCACAACTAAAACTTACTCTCTCTTCTGTGCTACTTGCTACTATTTTAAGTTAGCCAGCTCCAAGCCAAGGCTAACTATTGTGCATCTCTTACTTCCTGCTTTGTGTTTCTACTTTCTTCACTCCACTAGTATGTTCTAATTCAGATTTCAGTCTTCAAACCAACATGTTTCTATTATTGATGCAATTTATTTTGTTTCTAATCTGCTTCTATTTACTATTATATTGTTCAACATGTAACTAAGACCATGAATCCCCTCTACCTTTTAAGTTATACTCTATTTGTCATAACCAACATGTCTTTATGTACTTGATACATGTTCTATGTGAATCTCCATGCCTATGTTTGGTACATTAGTTTGATTAGGGAAAATCCTATTGTCTTGAACTATTTGGTCATGTTATGTTAGTATAATCCTATACCCTACTGTATCCCCCAATCCCCTGAATCCTTGGGAGCTTCTAATTGTATGCATATATGTGTTTATGCCTGCTACATGCTTACCCTTACTTGCTTTGTGTTTGTCCCTCAAATCCCATTACCCCTTCTTGTGATTGTTGGACTATTCATGGTCCTTTGTGTGATGTTGAACTTGGTGTTCCTGCTCTTTTGGTGGTTAAGCTTCTTTGTTATAAAACTATTCCAATAAAGTTTCCCTCTTCAAAATTGTTTTCTCACTTACCCTTTTCAAAACTGTTTTCTTACTTAACCTTTTCAAAACTATGTCAAGCACTCTCACATATACTCTTAGAAGTCTAAGTTTTACTCCCCTCTATGTGAGCAATGCCTTGGGACCCTTGAGTTCACTCTGAACTGACACACAGAGGCTGGCCATTCCACACTGCACTTACTCTATTTTGGCTATGAAATCTGGGTGTGAGCACTGCCCCGGAGCCCTTGAGGTCCTTAGTGAACTCTGACACACCTGGATTATGAGAAGGCTGTGAAATAATACTTGGCATTGAGGACCTGGAGACTTGAACCCATTATGAAGGCTCCCTATAGTTAAATTCTCATTTTCTTATTTTTAGTTCCTATTCAATGGTCTGTAATAATTAATTGTAAACAACTCTGGGGTCGGATAGTGAAATTGGGTGGGTGATATGCATGTTGTAGTATAATTAAGAGTAGAGACCATGTTTCTAGGTTTATTTTCTCTATGCGCAATAGCAGCTATGTTTAGGTACAACATGCCATGTATTAGATATCATGCTACTTAGGCTCATATATACTGCTTTCCTTTCAGCATGTCATCATTCATTGCACTCACTTAGAGATCCTGCTAGGACAAATAATTAAGTAAATTGTTATTATGTGATTCTGCTCATATTAACATGTTCTGAAACTTCATTAGAAGTCCGGTCCTAGGATAAATAATGTTAAATGCAATCATGTCTCACCATGCCTACGCACTTAGAGATCATGTTTTTGGGTAAACAACATTAAAAAATATATCACCTATGATATTCCTGAAATTGTGCATAATGCTGTGATTCTATGTGCATTTAGAAATCATGTTTAAGTTATTATGCATCATGTTGCATTAGACATCATACTATAGGATCGTACTCATTTAACTACACTTAGTCTAAATACAGATGTCTAAAACAGTCCCCTGTTCTAAACAACTGGTAATTAATCCTTGCACATCTTCAACACCTAGAATTGCATGTTATCCTACACCTAGGCAAGCCTTAGGTAATAAACTTAAAAAATAAAATCAAAACTGTCTTTGTGATCATGTTTAACTGTCAGCATGCTTAAAACCAGTAGGCAAGCCAGATTAAAACTTCCTCTTTGAGTTATGCAATAAATCTGTCTTTGTGTTATCACCTAGATACCATGCTTTAGGATTCTGAATTAATATGGACCTTAGTTGTGTATGAGACATGTTGTTTATGTGTATTGCGTGTGGAGGAATACTTGAGCCTTTATCTGCTTGCCATGCTTTCTCTTTATCTGCAGTCCTACTTGTTTTGTTATCTGTCGCCGTAGAATTTTTATCTTAAGAACCTGAGGGTCTGCCTAGCACCTCCCTTTATTATAGGAGTCCTAATTTCTTTTGGGACTGATAGGAAGGGACGAGTAACAGCATGCAATAGAGGACGAGACCAACACTCATTTTTAATAACCTTACGGGGTGGGAAGGGTAGATATGAATATGTGACCGACACGCTAATACCACGCGTAGCCCCTCTTCGAGGAGTGATTACCGGGTATTGCATTGATGTGATCCATATTATTATAAACCTAGGATACCCTTTATATGCTTAGATCGTAACCCTTTCGAAATCTAACCTTCTTTACTATTTTCAAACATTTGCATGCTTAAGACTTAAATCCCCTCTTATTTGAGCATTTACTTGTTATTTGCTAATTGTACAAATTCACAGAAATCATTTGGCCGGGAACCACACTTGTGGATCCTGAGGGGTTCCTAACACCTTCCCCTTAGGATAATTTCAAGCCCTTATCCAATCTCTGGTTAGCAACATAGTTGTAGTTGAACCCCTTAGGTTCCCTAACGCACCGTTAAAACCATTAGATGGCGACTCTTCAAATTATGCAAACCCATTTCCCAAAAAGGAATGATTTGTCTCAACCAATGTCATAAACCCCTTTCAACCGGCCCGGAAAGGAGCGCTTGGGGGAAAAGGGGGGCTAACAAGATGGCCCAAAGATCTCCCAACTTAAAAATATTGATATTCACCTGAAAGATTATCTTTCCTTAACTTGATGTTTTAATATTGTTTGAGGCTTTCATTGGTTCCATATTTATTTCTCTTTATACTATTACTCGATTCATTGAGAGGGTATTTAGTCTTACATACTAGTACTATTCCATATGTACTAACGTCCCTTTTGCCGGGGCGCTGCATCTTTAATAGATGCAGGTAGTTCCACAGCAGGCAGCATCGATCAGTGATAGCAGTACGCCCTTCTCAGCTGACTTGGTGAGCCCCACTTCTTCTCGGGGTCTTTCCTTATGTATAGTATTTTGAGGTATAGCCGAGGCCTTGTTGTTGCACCATCATATTACTCTTTTGTATGAATTAGAGGCTTCCTAGACATAGTGTGGGTTGTATCTTGATTTTGTAAATTCAAACTAGAAATGTTGTATATGTATCACATATTTCCACTTCTAAACTATAATTAATGTATTTTGGGAATTATAAATGAAGTAACTAATGGTAATGAAATTGGTATTGTTCATGAAATCTTCTCATAGTCTAATGAATGGTATGCATCTTCACTATATTCATGGGTAAGGTTGGGTAGAAGGCATCAAGTAGGCTTTCTTGACAGGGATATCTTGATTGAGTGTCGATCACGCTCCCCAAGGTTGGGGCATGACAATTGTGTAAGGCTAATCATTGCCTTCCTTTGCACAAGGCTAAGCACTGCCCTTATTACCTGCATAGGGCTAAGCATTGTCATCCATACTTGCATGAGGCTAAGCTCTACCTCCATCATTGCATAAGGCTAAGCATTGTCTTCCTTTGCGTAGGGCTAAGCATTGCCCTCATCATATGCATAGGGCTAAGCACTGCCCTCATTACTTGCATGAGGCTAAGCTCTGCCTCCATCATTGCATAAGTCTAAGCATTGCCTTCCTTTGCATAGGCTAAGCATTTCCGTCTATACTTTCATGAGGATAAGCTCTGCCTCCATCATTTCATAAGTCTAAGCATTGTATTTCTATGTATAGGGCCAAGCATTGCCCTCATCGTTTGCATAAGGCTAAGCACTGCTCTCCATATTTTCATGAGGCTTAGCTCTGTTCCATCATTGCGTAAGGATAAGCATTTTCTTTCTCTGTATAAGGCCAAGCACTACCTTCATCATTTGCATAGGGCTAAGCATTGCCCTCATACTTGCACAAGGATAAGAACTGCCTTTCTCCATTCCTACATAAGGCTAAACCCTAACTTTGTCATCTACATATGACTAAGCTCTACATATCTTCTTTGTCGACAGTCAAGTATCTCCACATCCTTGCATTTCGTAGGTTGAAATATTGCCAAAATTGTAAGGCGTCATAGTATAAAGGAACCATTTTCATGGATCGAGGACACCATTTCATGGCCTAAGAATCCGAATTTGCACATCATTATTCAAATGCATCATAGTCCAAAGGCATCATCCTTATGTCCCAAGGGCACCATTTCATGGCCTACGAATCCCTTATCATACGCTTCATGGCCTAGGATGTCATGGTCTAAGGACATCATTCTCATAGTCCAAAGACATCTTACATGGTCCAAAAGGAATTTGCATCATATTTAAATTCTCGCACTCGCGGCAAAGATAGTATGATTGTTATGCATGTATATGTTTTCTGTACTCGTTGTATTTTAAGCTTTGCAGGTAACGCGGAAGGCCACCATTCTTCAAATGGGAGTAATTCTTGCTCTAGCTTCTGTTCAACGTTCACATTCCTTTGATAACTCCAAGTAACTGCCAACCAATAGTCGAGCATTTCCTTTCCGTAATTGTTCCCCAATTACATCAACTCACGCATCCGTAACAATTGATTCTGCATTTATTATTATCAATACTCTCCATTTGTCATATCAACCATTCACGACACCATCCAATCCAAAAAAATCATTCTTTAAAGCATGTGATCTTTCTACAATGACTCCATATGCCTCATTCATCTTTAGATCCAGAATTACACACAACCTGATTTCCCAAAAACCAGGGATATGTAGCCAACTCAAGAACTAGAGTTCGACCTTCATATTTTGAACATATCATATACCGTTCACATCTATTCGGACAAAATTGATTATCATCTCGTTTTTTTATACGACAATTCTTTCATCATTCTCGGGTAAAGAGGGGCAGCTGTTAATACTCAATTTTGCGCTCATGAGCTTCATTTAGCCTTTGTGAGTTAGTATATATTATAATATATTTTTATATATGTTTATGTAATATTTATAGGATATTATTCCGCACTATTACTCCATGACGTGTTTTAAATATTAATTTATTATCTTCATGGCATTTTCCTTAAGTTATTATTATGAAGGTTTTATACAAATAATTGTATTCATATTGTAGCATTTTTTATGGACTCCAACATTTTAACTGATAAATATATCTTTATTATTTTTCTTAAAATTATTTATGAGTGCTCAGTTTTCCAAACTAGTTATTTATATTTTAGCATTTTTATACATATTTTATAATATTTACATCGTCTCATGCAATTGCATTTGCATTTTTATACAATTTACATATTATTGCGACAATATCCTATATTTTAAATAATTATATTTATTATACTATTTATGTCAAAACAATAATTTATATTTTTAAAATCATAACGTACTATTTTAAACTCCTTAATTTCATAAATGACATTTTTATACACTTATTAGCTATCTTATAATTTATTTTTTAATTAATTCTATATATTGCAAATTACAGCCCATATAGGCTGAAATTCGAACCAAAAGAGGTCCAACCCCCCCCCCCCCCCCCCCCCCCCCNCCCTAACCGGTATGTGACCCGCCATCCGCCCCACTTCGCCCTTAGAATCCCACCCGTTGATTACAAGAGATCAACAGCCCACAACGAAACCCCCTTTCTTGCCTTATATCCCATCAATCCCGAACCCTATTACATTTTACACCGCCGCCGCCCTCAGACCCTCTCTCAAACTATACCCTAGCTTCCCAACTCCCTAAATCTTCTTTGAATCCAATCAGAGCATGGAATATTCCATGATTTGTTTGCCTTCTTTGTGTTATCTCGTCCTTACTCACACGTTTATGGCATTGCTTAGTACTTGTCTGATGATACTTCAATCATTGGGATTCAGACAATACTTCATCTATATACATGTGAAGAGAGATGATTCTTGCACTCACGGGCTGATTTACAATCTTGGAACCCTGGCTAGGGTTTGAAAGTCGATTTATTTCCTTTACAGGTTGTTTCACTGATTGCATGTTGTTTTCCCTATTCCTTGTTTGTGTGTGATTGATTTTTTTCCTTGTTTGTTCACCTAATCGAACACTATATAAACCCCCTTCCCTGATTTCCCTAAAGAGACTTTAGTCACTACTCTCTCTCACTCGCACTTGTTCTATTTTGTTCTAGTTCTCTGAAAACCACTGTGTTCGATTTGTTCTTGGCCGGCTGAAAGCCAAGGACATCATGGTGTTATTCAGTAACATCCTCTGGCACAAGAATTGCTCAGATCCCTTTTGGCTTATCTGAACTCTGAAGTGCTGGAGATCTTGAGGTTCTCATTGTTATCCTTCATTCGCAACTGCTGCAGAACTACTATTGAAACTCTTATTTTTCTCGTTTTTGCTCGTTTCTCTTTGCAATTGGTTAGAACTCTTGAATCATGCAGTTAATTGTTGCATGGATATTTTTATATTACCTATTTACTTGTTCGTATTTATACGTATTCTAGTTGCTATACTTATAAACCATGTATACCTTAGACTTTCATGATAAATCTCCCATGTAGGAACTTCAGTGTTCTTAGGAGTAAGTATATACCATTTATACATGATATTTTGTCTTAAACTTTAATGTTGGACCTTTCCTGTAAGAGTTTCTATTTGGTTATGTTCCTAGGACAAAGTCTTGAACATTATAGAGGATATGTGTTTGAGGTATTCCAATAGATCTATGTTTTCCTGGACATATGTGATTCTGTGTACCCCCTTAAGTATTTTACTCAGGGTATATGCCTGTAATCTTTTCATGTGATTGGTAAAGTTTCTCTTGTCTTGCCTATGTGCTAAAATCTCCAAAATGCCACTTGGGGAATCTTATTTCTTGGTTGGTCTGTGAATCCCAAAGATTGAAATTTTGAATGTATATGTGTTTCTTACATGAGTTATGAGTTTTGTGAATAACTTGTGCATAGTATTCCGCTTGAAATTTCTATCTTGTGGGGGTGTTAGTTAGTAGAATTGGTGTTGTTGAGAATTTGTGCTTGATCTGTTGGACCTGATTTGGATACTGCGTGCTTTGTTCGCTTGACCACATGAACCTGAAACTTGGGCATGTTGATTTGCATGAAGTTCAAAGTTTTTGAAGGCTCAGATATATTACTGGGTTATTTGTGTATTTGTATTGGTCTTGTACTTATTCATTTCGGGTCTGTGATAATTTATAATATTGATAATGGGGAAAATAGTTAAAAAGGGGCCTGGGGTAGTTTAATTTCGCATGATCGAGTAGAAAATACGCGTATAGGTCTGAAAGTATTGCATGCTCGTTGGCAATTATGCTCTATGTCTGTGTATTATTTGTTAGTAAATATCATGCCCATAAGACCTTCAATTTTGCCCATATCACTTAGAAATCATGATTTTTAGGACCTTAAATAATTGGTAAGTAAACATTGCCTATATGATTTGTGATATCATTTAGAAATCATGCCTACAGGACCTACTCTATGATAATTTGTACGATTATTTGCTACTACATATAGAAATCATGTTTTAGGACTCCATGCTTAAGGATCATGCCTATAGGATTTTATACTAAGTAATTAAAATTGTTGTGCTACCATGTTCTAAAACCATGCTCCTAATGCCTCACACCTAAAAGCCATGTCTATAGGACTGTTTTTAACCGTTGAACACTTAAAACAATGTGAGGCTTGAATCACCTAGAGATCCTGCTTATAGGATTTAACATTGAAGCCTGCCTTTGTTATGATATCAATGCATACATCATATCTATAGGTTGAATTAGTTCCTAATGGGCCTCTTACGCTTTCCACGTGGAGACCATGTTTTAGGATCAAGTAATACGGACTAATTCTTAAATTGTCCAGCCCAATCTTTCAATTAGAAGCATGCCTACAGGACGATCCACCTTTAAGCCTGCCACTCTGTCAACCCGTCAGTTAGTAACAACTTGACACTTATATGAATCTAATAGTGGAGGTAAACATGAGCTCGTTTATGCTAACTATGTCTTTTGTGAAGTCCTACTTGTTTAAAATATTTGACGCCCAGTCTTTTAATTTTAAGCAGACTAGGATAAGTATAGAACCTCCCACATAGTTGTCCAACACCACCTGAACAAAATGAATAGGACGGGTAAGCACATATAAGACACAAGTTATAATTAAATTAATGCGCTTTAGGTAAACAACTTAAATATAGTTAATTGGGTAGCTGAGATGATAGTTTGTGCTCACTGGATAATACAAGAAACCACTGCACTTAAATGTCGCGAAAATATTATTTATGTTGCTCGGGGTGATCCTTTAGGCTAAAAAGTTTAGGAAGCCCCGAATGTATCTAATTGTTCCTGTATATTTTTGTTACATCTCGCGTTTTCGTACGTTAAAGTTTTATTTTCAGTTAATCGATGTAGACTCGTGGATGAGATTATCTTGAGGTTAACGTATTTATGCTATTTATACCAAGCGATAAGTAAGTGCCATGAAGGATAAAGGGTACAAGAATTGAAGAAAATGAGTTTTGTTGAAGATTGTCGATTTGGGATAAATATGGTCAGCTATAATACCCGATATTTATGGACTAGTACCATACAAGGTATCATATGACCATGATAGTATGATGTATAAATTAAATTAAAATGAGTAGTATTTTAAGTAATTTGAGATAATTCTTAATTATGTGGGTAATGGTTAATTATCGGGTAACGGGACATTACTTAATAAATTAATGAGTTATGATATAAGACTAAAAACCCCTCCCACCCCCACGTGGCAGCAAGCCACTACTAAGATATGTGACTCTTAGTCATATTGCGTTAGGTGTCCATCTAAAGTAATGGACATGAGACACTTACGTGTAAGACATTACAAGTTTGGTTTCATTTGGACTTAGAGTAATCAAGTGAGAAATCATATACCTTTCTTCCTAATTCAAAACATTTCAAAACAGACGCTAAAATCCAACAAGTTTTCAACAAAATTTCTTGCAACCAAACGATTCCAATGATAATTATTAGCACCTTAGCAATGTAAAATTTTGCGGTTCTAAAGGAGTACGGTGCAACTTTTTCTAAGAATATCATACGAATTTTCCCCTACTCCAGGTATGTTAAAGTTATCCCTTCTTTCTTTTTGGCATGGTACAAAAAGAAACGAGCAAATGCAAAACTTTCATAAACAACTCTATTCATAGAAATACTAAGGGTCTCTATGTTCTTGATGCCCCATATCACGTAATATTATATCTTCTGTTCATGGGTCTCAGAATAATACGCAGTTGATAAAGTTTATCTTAAAGGAATATTGAGATTTTAACATATTTTCATGAATTTCATTCATTTATACATGTACATTGACCCATGACCAAATGAAATTATATACGCGTATTTATATGTATATATATGTATATGGGATATGGGAAAAGGTCGCGGCGTTATATACGTACCACCACCTGATCAGTTGGTATATGTTGATGATTTTTCCCATAGTGGCCAAGATGATATGATGGGATGCCCTCAGAGGATTGATGGTATTATGTACACATATACCTATGCATGACACGACATTTACACGCACGTGCATGATATTATAAATGTTTCAAGATTTACAAAGTGATTTAGACTTACGGTCAGAATTCTTTATTCCATGTTTCATCTATGTCTGTTATGTATTGATTTTCATGCCTTACATACTCAGTACATATTCTATTGACGCCCTATTTCTCAGGGCCTGCGTTTCATGCCCGCAGGTGCAGGTAGGCAAGCTGACGGTTCCCCTTCTTAGGATCCTTGATCAGTGAGAGTTGGCGTGCTCCACTTGATCTGGAGCTACCTTTTGATTTTGGTACGTTATGCTTGTATACATATATGGGTATGACATGGCCCAGTCCCGTCCTTGTACAGTTGTATTTTTTATTAGAGGTCTGTAGACAGTTATGTATAGTTGGATAGTATGTGGCCTTGTTGGCTTCCAGTTTTGGGTATATTGTTTTCTATAGCAGTCTTGCCGGCTCACCCACTGTATTGTATTCCGCATGTATATGTACATATGTATTTTGAATAGGGTTCCCTCACGTATGTTATTCATGTTTATATTAGATGCATGCTTAAGGATGTTCGACAAGTAGGACTCGGGCATCCATCGCGGCCCACCGATTTGAGTCGTGACAATTTTAGTGATTAGTACTTGGATTTGTTTAAGTAAGTTGAACACATTTGTAACTAAAAGGTTGTACCGATTAATATTAATGAATGAAGTATGATCTTTCAAACTGTTCTTTTACATTATTTATGTTTTACTTCTTCAAATTAGTTAATCATTAGTAGTTGGATTATATTCGATCACCCACATCCACCTAGAATAATTAATCACTTGATTTGATCTTTTATTCCCTTAGTTTGATAATGGATTAATTGGAATACTCATTTAGGATAATTAATTAATAATTAAATATTCTCACATAGCTTAAATTCGGCCGGGAACCACTATTGTGGATCTCGAAAGGTGCCTAACACCTTCTTTTCGAGGTAAATTGAACCCTCCTGATTTTTGGTGTGACACGGACTATTCAAATAGAGTTATTTACGAATAGGTTCCCTGAGTCACCTTAAAATCGTTAGGTGGAGACTCTTCTCTTTTAATGCCCTTAAAAGAGTTTTCACACGTTGAAACCCGCTTTTGCGAGAAAACTGGGCGCGATACCTATAAGTCTGAATACCTAATACAAGCTTATCCAAAGTCTAAGAATACCACAATTAACCTCAAAACCAAGAATCGAAGGTCAAGATCATTCTCTTAAGTTTTAAACCTTCAAACTTTGTCGAATGTGTCCATATCACACTTAGATAGTTCGGATCACATCCAGACTTTGCACACAAGTTTCAATCAACTAAATGAACCTATTCAAGGCCTCAAAACCACAATAGGAGTCCGATAATAGTGAAGTCAACTTCCGGTCAAACCTATAAACTCCTCAAATCTTCAAATTGCCAACTTCGACAAATAGGGTCAAAACCTTCTAGGAATATTCAAATTCAAATCCAAACATATGCCCAAGTTAAAAATCACTATACGAATTTATTGAAACCGTCAAATTTCGATTCTGAGGTCGTTTATTCAAAGTCAAATATCGTTCAACTCTTCAAACTTAAAGCTTTCGAATTGAGAATTACTCTTCTAAATTAACTTTGAACCTCTCAAAATCAAACCAACTATACACGCAAGTCATGATACATCACATGAAGCTACTTAAGGTTTTAATCGCTAAATAAAATGCTAAAGCTCAAAATGAACGATCGGGTTGTTACAATAATTTAATAGGAGTAAAATATATCCAAAAGCAATTGTTCTTAGAGAATGAAATATAGTCTACAACACTTTGGGTGTGTTTGGTATAACGGAAAATGTTTTCCGTGGAAAATGTTTTCCAGGAAAATCTTTTCTTGGAAAACAAGTAGGTATCTTATTCATTTTTCGGTGTTTGGTATGCAAATTAAGGAAAATGACTTCTCAAGAGTATTCATAAATAATTTAGATATAATAAACATGAAAATATAAACTTTCGAACCAACAACCTTCCGAACTCATAAATGTCATAAACTTCTGAAATGCTAAACTTTCGATAACACGAAATTTCGAACCCGTAAACTTCCAAACACATAAACCTTCGAATTCATAACTTTGGAACTTGTAAAATTTTGAACCTGTAAACCGAAAAATGAAAACAAAAACCGAAAAATAAATAAAAAGAAAAATTTTAGGGGGAGGGGGGGGAGGGCACAGGGTGTAGAAAAACAAAAAAACAAAAAATTAAAATTACAAGAAAATTTGTGCGGGAGGGGAGACAGTAAGGTCGGGGGCATGGTTGGGCAGAAAAATGAAAAAAACAGAAATTTAAAATTACAAAAAAAAAATTTAAACTTTTATTTGTGCGGAGAGGGGGAGGGAATGGTTGGTGCAGAAAAACGAAAAAACACAAATTTGAAATTATAAAAAATAAAAAAAATAAAAAATTTGCGGGGAGGGGAGCGGGGGTGATAACGGAAAAAAACAGAAATTTGAAAAAAAAAAGTCTTTTTGTAAAGAGGGGGTGGGGTGGTGTTAGGTG
>ML345454.1:0-72893 GCA_005239505.1 Nicotiana paniculata
TTCTGCGCTTACATCAATTGACTTACGATGTACTCTCACGTACGAAAACATGGGGTGTAACACGAGGTGCGGGCCCGGAGTCGACTTTTGGATCGATTTTTAGATTTTTATAAAGATTGAGACTTTATGATCCGGAATAGTTCCTTATGAGTTTTATTTGTGTTTTGAAGTTATTTTGATTAGATTTGAGCCATCCGGAGGTTTTTTCACCCGAGGAGTTTATTTTAGAGTACCAGGCTGTCTTCTTGGATGTAAGTATCTTGCCTAACCTTGTGTGGGAGAATTAACCCTTAAGATTTGAGTCTTCTATGTTGATTGTAGTCCGTGTACGTGAGGTGACGAGTGCGTGCTCGGACTTATTTGTAGAAGGTTGGAATTATAGGGTTCTTAGGTCCTTATATTCCCTGTGAATGAAGTTGTATTTGTTAAGATTGAGTTCCTGACAACTACTTTCATCTCTACATGCTTAAATTAGAATTACTTGCTTTAAGATTCACTCTATTGCCTATTTGACTCCTAATTGACTTAACTGAAGGTTTTACCTCTTCTACCGTTATGCTATACTTTTAATAAACTGCCTATCTAATTGAAATTAGTATTATCTTATCCTATAATTATTTAGCCTTGATTGGAGTTACGAGTATCTTTTACTGCTTATCCTAATTTGAATTGTTGAATATCTCTCATAATTTCTCAACCTCATAAGGAGTTTAGATAACTTATATCTTGGTCGACTTGTCCTTACTTGGAATTATTTGACGTGTGTTGGTTTCTTATTGTTGGCTTGAATATTGTGGATTCGTGCTACGTCTTGTTTTTCTCTGGTTAAGCTGTTCTCTTTACACTTAACATTCTTTACCGTGATTACTCCTTGTGAACTATGTTCTATTGTTTCTTTGTAAATTTAAGTTCTTGTATTGATTTATTTGTCGTACTTTGTATTGTTGTCATGGTTTCTTTGTATTTGATGTGTTTATGTACGAGTTTTTCTATCGTGCTACAATTGTGGTCTTTGTTTGTTGCATTGCATATTTAAATTGGGAGTGTGGACGTATTCCGGGAGATCCCCCTGTACTGCATATTTAAATTGGGACTACAGACGTATTCCGGGATATCCCCCTATACTGCATATTTAAATTGGGACTACGAACGTATTTCGAGAGATCCCTCTGTAATGCATATTTATTTTGGGACTACGGACGTATTCTTGGAGATCCCCAGCACTGCATATTTAATTTGGGACTACAGACGTATTCCGGGAGATCCCCCAACACTGCATATTTATTTTGGGACTACAGACATATTCCGGGAGATCCCCCAGCACTGCATATTTTTTTGGGACTACGCACGTATTCCGGGAGATCCCCTGTATTATATGATAAATTCAGAACTACGAGACGGGATCCCGGTAGATTTTATTAAAGAAACTATGTTTGAAAACATTTATTTGGAAAAGTATATTTGAAAAGCATTTATCTTGAATAAAACTATGTTAAAAGTACATTTCTTTGGAAGAGTATATTTGAAAAGCGTTTATGTTGAATAAAACTAAGTTTGAAGTACATTTCTTTGGAAAAGTATATTTGAAAAGCATTTATCTTGAATAAAACTATGTTTGAAGTACATTTCTTTGAAAAGTTATATTTGAAAAGCATTTATCTTGAAGAAAACTATGTTTGAGAGACATTTCTTGGAGAAAGTATATTTCAAAAGAGTTTTCCATTTAAAAGGATTATACCTTAAAGCTTTCAATATAAAAATTTGCGGGTGAAAGTTTACACTCGAAGATTTTGACCAATTTATTGGGATTGTTGGCTAAGACCTGATGTGGAGATTATTGTAGTGCTGAGTTACTACTTGCGCTTGTTGTATCGTGATTTTCGGACTTGGGTTTGTGTTCCTATCCATCCTTTGGTGTATTGTTTCGGTGATCCGTTGATGTTTACTGTTTTTCCTTCCTTATTGTAGTCATGCTGTTGTTAGCCACATTGTGTAGATAATAGATAGAGGTTATGTTCCTTCCTTAGACCAGTGAGTATCTTGGCTAGTCCTCATCACTGCTTCACTCAGGTTAGTCTTGATAATTACTGGGCACCACTATGGTGTGCTCATACTACACTTCTGCACATTTTGTGCAGATCCAATTATTGATCGTTAGTAGCTTCGCGAGTTCTTGCTGAAGAGACTCAAGGTAAACATGCCGTCGTGTTCGCAGGCTTCAGAGTCACCTTCCTATTCTGTATTTACACTGTTTTTACTTACTTCCAAACAGTTGTATTTAGAAGTTGTAGTAAATTCTATAGAGCTTATGACTTGTACTACCGGGTTTTGGGAATATGCTCATTGTATAAAGAAATTCTTTTACAAAAAATATTAGATTTTATTTATTATTGTTGCTATTCCATGAATGTTAGGCTCACCTAGTCCTTAAGGTTAGGTGCCATCACGATACCCAACAGAGGGGAAATTTGGATCGTGACACGAGGATGGTATTAGGTGGACTAGGTCTTACACTTAAGAGGAAAGCCAAAAGTCGTTGTTGAAGAATTTAGGAGGATCTCAAGTTTCAGAGAATGCCCTGTTTGGGCCTGTGACTCTTCCTGAATTGTATATATATATAAAGGTTTTTGATATGTGTTTTGGGAGGTGGTTAATGTATTGGTAAAAAAGATTTTCACACGTGTGATAATTTTCGATGACTCAGCCGGCTACGTGGAACAAGGAAAATATGTCAGCTAGACATGATTCAGTAAAGAGGTGCGAAGAAAAGAGGCACGACTCAATAAACCTATGGGGAAATCAGCTACGAGAACCTCACCTGATTGAGACAAAGAAGAGACACGGTCAGAATGAATCCGGACAGAGCTACGAGCAGATTCAGAGATCCTCAATTAATGACTCACACGTTACACAACCTTCACGCAACAATTACGGTTATTCTTTGTAACGTCCCATTAATGTAATAATTAGTCATTAATGAGCGATCATTGTAAGAGATAGACGTTATAATAAGAAATTCCCTATATAAGGGAAGAAAATATAACTTGTAAAGGCATCTGAACTACGAATATAATACATTTTACTTTTCTGTGCATCATATTATTGTCTATTTACTTACTCCTTTTTATTTATTATTATTTCCTGGATTATCAGAAACCCGTGTTCATCCTAAAAATAGCTTTGGTCAAAGGATCTAATTCTTTGGTTAAACAAATTGGTTCCGTTACCGGGAAGTCTGATAATCTTTGTTTGCTTTTCAAGCGATATCCTCTGAACTATGTCGAATTCCAACGACAACAACCAGCAGAGAAATGGAACCCCGATTTCATCACCTTTAGGAACCCCACGTAGTTCAAGGGAACAATCCCCAGAAAGATCCAATAACAACAACGATAATAATGATCAAACAGTAGAACAAGATCGGGTAAAGGAAATGATTGCAGAGTATGTGGGCCAAGCTTTGCAAGAATTTTCAAGGGGATTACCAGCGACATCACTGACACCACCTCCCAATAATACTATCACCGTGGAAAATCCTCAGTCTGGGATGGTGAACTTAGCAAGGGATGACACTCCCAACGAATCTCTCGAAGCGAGACCAGGTATGTCTAATAACTCTGAATTACAAAATTTACTACTAACCTTGCAGAAACAGGTGAAGGAACAAAATGATCGAATCGAGCAAATTCCTGGAGTACCACCTGTTATCAAAGGCATTGATGTTGATAGATATTCTCAACAACCTTGGAAACCAAGCGCAACACCCTTGCCTATACCCAAGAAGTTTAAAATGCCTGACGTTCCTAAGTATGGCGGAACAACTGACCCACGCGACCACGTGACTGCTTTTACCACCGGAGTAAAGGGCAAAGACTTAACAAAACAAGAGATTGAATCAGTCCTTGTCAAAAAATTCAGAGAAATGCTTACCAAAGGAGCCCTAACCTGGTATTCTCTTCTCCCTGAAAATTCTATCGATTCTTTTGCTGAGCTTGCAGATTCTTACATAAAAGCACACTCCGGTGCGCAAAGAATCGAGAAAATAATGGAGGACATATTTAAAATAAAGTACGGAGACACGGGACTACTCCGTGAATTTGTAGATAGGTTCCAACGAGAAAGAATGCAACTACCAAGGGTGCCTGATAATTGGGCAGCCATGGCATTTGCAAGTAATCTAAATGACAAAAGCTTTGAAGCCACGAGGAGACTCAAAGAAAGCTTGAGAGAATTTACAGCTACAACGTGGAACGATGTTTATAATAGGTACAATACTAAACTTCGAATAGAAGAAGATACCATTGCTCATTCGAAAGATGAAGATCATACCAGATCCAGACGTTCCGAATCAGATAGGAGATCAGGTAAAAATAGGTACGATCGTTACTTGGGAGCATCGGGACGTGAAACTCATCCTAGGTTTGAAAACACCAGGTCAGATTATAGACCACCAAGAAGAGATGCGGGATCGTCCTCATCTAGATCGAGAAAGGATCGATATGAACAACCTAGAGGTAATGCATGAACTGGGGATCACACCTTTAATGTAAGTACCCCTGAACTTGTTTCAATATTAAGAAATATGGGTGATAAGGTTCGATGGACCAAAGAAATGCGGTCAAACCCAACTAAAAGGAATTCATATTTCTGGTGTGAATTCCATAATGATCATGGACATAAGACTGCATATTACAGGTTTTTACAAGGTGAAATATAACAATTATTGAAACAGGGCTATTTAATAGAATTGTTTAGTGATAAAGGTAAACAGGCATACATGAAGAACATGCAGGAGCCCCCGAAGCTTCCATCTCCAAAAAGAACCATAAACGTGATACACGGAGGAAAGGAAGTAAATGGAATAGTTTGCAAATTAGCCTCGAAGGTCAGAGTTATACACGGAAAGCGGGTTCGAGAAAATCCGGACGTAGATGATATAACTTTTGATGATGTAGATTTCGGCGGACTAATGCTCCCTCATAACGATGCTCTGGTAATATCCTTACTCATTCATGAAATTAACATTAAAAGAGTGTTGATTGATCCAGGTAGTTCAGTCAACATCATCTTGCTAAGAGTCGTGAAAGAAATGCTCTTGGGAAATCAGGTGATCCCAAAGGCACGAACCATATCAGGGTTTGACAACTCTACAGTGATAACAAAAGGAGAAATTGAACTTAGCACTTATGTCGAGGGAGTAACTAAAAACACCAAATTTCAAGTCGTTGATACTGATATGGCTTATAACGTAATTATGGGAAGGCCCTGGATCCACGACATGAAAGCAGTACCATTTACCTTGCATCAGGTAATAAAATTCCCTTCAGAATGGGGAATCAGACAGATTAGAGGAGATCAACAAATCTCTAGAAATATAAATTCTGTGGTGCATTACAATAAAAAAGTAGATACGGAAGAATCGAAAGATATGAAAATCTCCCAGGCAGATGTTACCGGCCAAACAGGTACGAAAAAATCCATTGACCAAACAGGTACGAAAGAAGTAAGTGTTCAAACAGATACGGAAGAAGATATTCACGAATAGGTGAATCAAGTCACCACAGAAGATAAATTGGACCACACTGATGTAGATTCCAAACCAGACGTCATTCATGAACTGGAGGAAGAGGAGCACATCAGAACAACTACGGAAGAGCTCAAAGCTGTTCCATTGTTTGAACAAAAACATAAACAGAAAGTGTATGAAGGCACGAGGCTGAGCCCTGGTCGAAGAGGTAAGTTAATTGATTATTTAAAGTCTAACGTATATTGCTTTGCGTGGTCCCACTCAGATATGACAGGTGTCCACCAGAAGTGATGATTCATAAACTAAATAAGATCCATCATTCGTACCTGTTAAGCAGAAGAAAAGAAAGCAAGGACCATTCAAGAACCAAGTGATTGATGAAGAGGTACATAAACTCTTGAAAATTGGTTCGATACGAGAGGTAACGTACCCTAACTGGCTAACCAACACTGTGGTAGTACCTAAAAAGAATAGAAAATGAAGAGTATGCGTAGATTATACTGACTTAAATAAAGCATGCCCCAAAGATTCATTCCCATTACCACATATAGATCAAATGATTGATTCCACCGCAAGTCATGAATTATTAAGATTTCTAGATGCGTATTCTGGTTATAATCAGATTAAAATGGATCCCTCAAACGAGGAAAAAACCTCCTTTATTACAAACAGGGGGGCTTATTGTTATAAAGTCATGCCTTTTGGCTTAAAAAACGTTGGAGCCACCTAAACATCTGGGAAAAATGATGGAAGTTTACATCGATGACATGCTGGTAAAATCAACACGGGTGGAAGACCATTTCCATCACCTCTTTATTACCTTTGACATTTTACGCAGGTATAATATGAAGCTGAATCCATAAAAATGCGCTTTTATAGTAGATACAGATAAATTCTTGGGTTTTCTTGTATCAAACAGGAGAATATAGGTAAATCCTGATCAAATTAAAGCTATATAAAAAATACCTGATGTACTTATAAACAAAAAATAAGTTCAAAGACTAACGGGAAGAATTGCAGCCTTAGGAAGATTTATTTCCAAAACTTCCGAGAAAAGTTTAAATTCTTTGCTGTTCTCAAAAAGCAAAATCGGTTCGAATGGACTGAAGAATGTCGACAGATTCTCAAAGACCTATAGGCTTATCTAGCAAAACTTCTGTTGCTATCAAAGCCAAAGGAGGGGGAGAGGCTGTACGTCTACCTTGTCGTCTCGGAAATTGCTGTAAGTGCAGTATTAGTAAGGGAGGATAAAGGTAGGCAATCTCCTATTTATTATGTAAGCAAGGCATTACTAGATGATGAAACTAGATATCCACATCTAGAAAAGTTAGCCTTAGCTCTAATCATGGCATATAGAAAATTAAGGCCATACTTTCAGTGTCATCCAATCACAGTTGTGACCTCGTATCCATTAAGAAACATATTGCATAAACAAGAACTATCAGGAAGATTAGCCAAGTGGGCCATAGAATTAAGTGAGCATGAAATAATATGTCAGCCTAGGACTGCAATCAAGTCTCAGATCTTAGCTGATTTTGTCGCTGACTTTAGTAATAGCATTGTCCCTGAAGTGGAAAAAGAGTTACCGCTCTTTAAGGTGCTAATCCGGGTCTATGGACCCTATTTACCGATGGTTCTTCCAATATAAAAGGTGTCGGCTTAGGCATAGTCTTAATATCACCCACGAGTGAAAAGACACAACATGCTATCAAATGTTATCCTATAACTAACAATGAAGCAAAGTACGAAGATGTCATTGCAGGACTAGAACTCACACGAGAACTTTCAATCGAGCAAATTGTAATCAAAAGTGACTCCAAATTGGTAGTAAATCAGATGCAGGGGACTTACATCGCTCGAGAGACTCGAGTGCAACAATATCTGGAAAAGGCACGAGAACTCGTGAGACAATTTAAAACATGGAAGGTAATACAAATACCTAGAGAGGAAAATGCAGAAGCATATGTATTAGCTTACCTCGCAGCAGTCACGAAAGTAACAAACAAAGACAATGCAATTGTCGTTCATCTATTCCATTCAGCGATCAACCAGGACATAAATTAGGTAACTTTCAACAATTTAACCTGGGATTGGAGAAACGAAATATTAATTTTTTTGCAGAATGGCACCGTACCTGAAGACAAGAAAACAGCTCAAGCACTTCGCCACAAAATGCACGGTACTGCCTCATTCGTAACTCATTATATTGCAAGATGTTCGGAGGACCTATAGCAAAATGCTTCGGGCCTAACCAAATAGAGTTTGTGATGAAAGAAGTCCATGAAGGACACCGTGGAAATCACTCAGGGGAGAGATCCTTGATATAAACCCTAATCAGAGCTGGATACTATTGGCCTAAGATGGAAGAAGAGGTCGAGAACTTCATATCCAAATGCGACAGATGCCAAAGGTTTGCCAATAACATGCATCGACCAACGGAATTATTGCATCAAATAATATTCCCATGGTCCTTCATGAAATGGGGTATGGACATAGTGGGACCTCTTCCCACAGCTAAAGGACATGTACGGGTTTTACTCGTGCTAACCGACTATTTTACAAAATGGTTAGAGGAAGAAGAATTCAAACAAGTTTGAGAAAAGGAAGTTAAAATCTTCTTACGACGAAACATAATATTCCGCTTTGGGATACCAAGGAGATCGTGTGTGATAATGGCCCATAATTCATAGGCTCGAAATCACAGAATTCTTCGAAAACTGGCAAATCAAATGGATAACTTCAACGCCATACCACCCTGTGGGTAATGGTCAAAATGAGTCAACGAATAAAGTCATCATCAACCATCTAAAGAAGCGGCTAGATAAAGCTAAAGGAAATTGGCTTGATGAGTTACCAGCGGTACTATGGGCATACAGAACAACTTCAAAAACAGCCACGGGAGAAACTCTGTTCGCACTTGTCTATGGCTCATAAGCATTAATACCTGTGGAGATTGGCGAACCAAGAATAAGGTTTACAACAGCCACGGAGGAAGTAAATGATGACAAATTGAAGAGCAATCTGGACCTGCTCGAACCACGGAGAGAAGCATCACTAATATGGATGGGAGCTCAAAAAAATCATAGAGCGTTATTACAACCGTAAAGATCATCTAAGATACTTCAAGATTAGGGGCTTGGTCCTCAAAAAAGTCTTTCAATCAACGAAAGAAGCAGGCACAGGAAAGCTAAGTCCAAACTAGGAAGGACATTACAAAGTCCGAGGCATAGCTGGGAAGGGTTCCTACGAGCTAGAAGCTATGGATGGCAGAATCCTACCAATAAGTTGGAATGCCATCCACTTGAAGAAGTAATACTTCTAAGGAAAAGAAGTACCCCCGGTCAGGTATCACACGTTCGATTTTATTAGATGATAGGCATAAAGCTAACCCATCACCAGATTATGATATTAGACATGCAAAGACGCGAGGAAGTAACTGAATTCCCAGTCTAGGGTTACACTTTCTGATGGGCGTTTTAAAGGGTTAAGCAGTCATCATCCAAAACCTATATACCTTCGAGTCCCGTATGTTTTTCCTTTTCAGGAAAAGGACCACAAGGAAGGAATAGTCAAGTGCTCGAGATTTCATTCTTCAAAGCTCAAACACTTGGGGGACTATACAGTATGGAAGGCAAAGACGAAGCAAAAAAGACTATCAAAAAGTCAAAGCTCGAGCCTGAAGATCCATCTACCCAACAAGTCAAGTGATACGAGCAAAATCGAAAGAGCCAAAGAATCAAACACAAAGCCTAATCCAAAAAACCTTCGAACATGTTCAGGTTAAAAGGAAAAATGTTAGCTACGAGGAAATACACATCTTTGTACTTAATGAAAAGAAAGACTGTTGTAACCAAAAATAGTTATGGATAAAAGGTCATCATCATTGTACTCATTCAAAACTGTTGTAACTAAAAACAGTTACGAAATCTTTGTACTCATAGAAAACTGTTATAAAATAAAACAGTTACGGATGAAAGATCAAAATCCTTGTACTTGTTCAAAAAACAATTATCAAATAAAACAGTTACGGATGTAAGAGCATTTCTCTCATGCTTATTGAAAACTGTTGTCAACAAAAACAGTTACGGGTGAAAACCCAACTTGAATAAAAATTGTTACGAACGAAAAACAGTTGCTCTCTTGTATTAACTCAAAAAAATTGTTACATACGAAAAACAGTTACGAAGTACAAGTGTATATCAAATCTATTAAAAGAAAATAGTTGCAACATGAGCTTTAGACGATAATCAAACACATGTAAAATGTTGTGAAAGTTCAAACAAAAAACTTTCCTTAGAAACATTCTTAAACATGTGAAAAATTCCTATCACTCTATTGCATTATTACACCTTTATGAAGTTGAGACATCTTCTTCATTAAGTGTCGATCAAAAAGGGACCTCTTTCATAAATTATGCCTACTACAAAAAGGCAAACATTTTATATGACACCGTGCCTATTACGAAAAGGTGCGAGTAATCTAAAGCATTCTATATGCAAAACTCAGAGGTAAAACTATAACCTTGAAAAATAAAGCATGCAAAAGACTTAAAGAGTAGAACAGAAACTCAATAACAAAAGTCACATTTTGCATTGATATGTTAAAACGACTAAGTAGAAACTAAGTATTAAACTTATACTTAGCCGTATATATTGTATGTACATTAAGGTGACCCTAAGTTGTCAGTTGGGGACTTTAAAAGATCCAAACTTACCCCCGAGCTGGGGGTAACTACCAATCAAATAAAAAAAAGGGGGAGAACCAACATCTTAATTGTCTTTAGGAGGGGGATCGACTTCTTCACCAGCAGAGGGAGCAGGAACATCTGGAGACGAGGGGACTTGAGCAGCGGGAGCCTCACCTTCAGGTGAAGAGAGATTCTGATCTTGTTGAGCCTTCTCCATGGCTTATTTGATTTTAGCTATTTCAGCATTAAGTTCGAAACCCCCTTGACTCATTTTTCGTCAATGTGTCAAGGCGAGAATTCATGTATTCCCAACTAACATCGATAGCTGCCGCCTCTTCAAGAGCTTGGTAATCATTCTCCCATATCATGACCTCAGCCCGTCCCTCTCAGCCTCAACAACATCTTTGGATGTCTTTAAAGGTGCAACAAACCTCTCCAGGAATTGAATTTTGTCCAAGGAATTGCGAAGATCCTCCTGGGTCTGAGTCATAGACTGCATAAGCTAGCCTGAGTACTCTTCTTTCTGTTCTAGTAAAGCTTTTAAACTCCTAGATTCTTCTTAGGCACGGGACAACTGTTCAGCAAATGAAGACTCAAGGATGCTCTTGTCTTTCTCTGCCTGGTTGAAAGAAGCCTTCTCCACTGCTAACTCCGCTGCTGTGACTCTCATCTGTCGCTCCAAGGTGCGTTTTTCTTCTTCTAAGGCTTCCTAGTCGATCCTTAGACTGTCATATTTCCCATTCCAGTTGCCCGCTTCATCCTGCCACTCTTTTATTTCCTGCTCCGCATTAGAAACCCTCTTCATGAGCTCCATGCCTATAAGGTTGATCTACAAAAAGGAAATCAATTAGATACGACAATTACATGTACAGGAATGAAATGCAAAAGAATACACTTTACCTTCAAAGATGTGTGCACGAACTCATTATCCCAGGTAAGAGAACTATGGATATCCAGTTTGGACCTCTATGTTGGGCCTATCAAGGGCTTCAGCCACACCTCAGGCTGGATGGATTTCTTAAAAAGACTCCCACCAGGTGGAACCTCTATTAGAACCTGCCGCATCTCTCTACTGGAAGACCCTACTTCTCTAATAGAAGGCACGGAAGAAGGCATAGTTGTAGAAGCCACGAGCACGGAAGTCGGGGGAGCTGAAGAAGCAACGGGAAAAGTAGTAATGAGAGCAGTAATAGCCAAGGGAGCAGAGGAAATAATAGGAGCAGATGAAGGAACTTCTCTAAAAGAAGGAGGAAAAACAGCTAAGGGAACTTCATTAATAGCGGGGCGAAAGCCTTCACGGAACAAATGATCCACAGAATCATGCACAGGAGAGAGAGAAGCATCCTCAGAGGAAGAAGGTCTGGGTACGGAAAGCACAGCCACGGGTGTAGACTCATCGTCTGAAATGACCCTCCTTCTACGTGATATGTGACCAAGGACTCCTCTTCTTCTTCATCATCATCATCTTCTTCTTCTTCTTCTTCTTCTTCTAAGGTCCTAGACCCACCAACCTTCCTCTTCGAAGAAGACGAACCAGCAATAATTTCCTGGTCCTGAGCCAGGGACATTTTGGAAATAGACGCAGCAGACACTCCAGGATAGGAAACCCTATAAAAAATAAAGGGTTAAAATGAGAAAGAGATTCGAGAAAAAAAAAGAAACGAAAACAAAAGCTTCACTTATCGTGAGTTTTCACTTTCCGACCGTACTTCCCAGAGAAGTACTTCCAAGACCTTTCTTCCAACGGAGCAATCGACAACAACTTTTCTACCCAACCACGGATTCTGGAGACATTCTCAACAATACCCATGATTGGTGAAAGAAGAATAAATAGCTACGGTGTTAATAAAACACTTAAAGCAAAAAGGAAAAATAAAAAATGTGAGCTAAAATGTAATCACGTGCACGATTCCACTTCTCAGGGAAGGGAAGATTTTCTTCACCCACTAAACCAGTAGTGGGCGCAGCAATGTACCGAAGGTACCAACCTCTATCCTTATCATCTTCAGGGGTTACCAACACACTTTTACTCCTGGAAGCCAGAGTAAAAATCCCTTGACGAAATAAGGCAGGAGAATAAAGATGAATGATATGATTAAAGGTGAAAGGAACCGAGGCTAAAGTAGCTAAACATCTGAGACACACAACAACCCGCACATAAGAGGACCAACTTTTCCTAAATAGATTTTGAAGAAACGATAGAATTCAATGATGACTAGATCAATAGGAGGTTTAAACCCTAAAGAAAAATGGTAGGTATAAACGTAAGAATACCCCGTCTTGTAAGACGTTATTCTTTGTCAGAACGATGATAGGGAAATCAGACTTCCAAGAACATTCCTTGCGGAGAAGGGGAACTAAACCTTCGGTAATAAGGGTAGGGTACCTATCAGCACTATCAAGGGATAATGACTGATCAACAAGGACCTGACTATGCCTAGAGAAGGTAAACTCAGTAGGAATGATTTCATCCACTCGTGGTTCGCGTAAGGGTTCATGATATTATTTACCTATAGACGAAGATCTGGAAGCCCTAGCTCTTGGAGAAACTAAAGACCTAACAGAAGGAGGGAAAGTAATCTGGGAAGAAGAAGAGCCTCTTAAAGGAGTAGAGCCTAAACTCCTCAGCCTACCACCTCTCCGGCTCCGTGTCGGAGCAGAAGAAGGGGTCAAATCATTCACATTTATCACTCCTTTAGGTTGGTTCGATGAAGACATATTTACGAAGACAAGGGAAAAATCTTTACAAATAAATAAGACAAGTTAGAAGTTTTTTGTTGAAGTAAAGAAAATAAAAGAGGTATTTATACTTGAAGACAACCGTCAAACATGAGAAAAACAATGATGAGAAAGTCATGATTGAAGGTGTCACTTCGTGACTGATGCATCCGTAAAAAACCCTAAAAGGCGCCGAGTAACTGCAGAACCAATCCAGTGGGAACACGTGGATTGAGCATTAAATAGAAGTGATAAGCGACGCCTCTGTTCAGAAAAGGATACAATGTTTCGAGCTGAAGCGACGGCAAAATATTCCCGAAATAAATGCGTATCCACTTACCAAACATTAATCAATAAATAAATGGTAAGTGGGGGACTATCTGTATTGGTAAAAAAGATTTTCACACGTGTGATAATTTCCGATGACTCAGCCGGCTACGTGGATCAAGGAAAACATGTCAGCTAGACATGATTCAATAAAGAGGTGCGAAGCAAAGAGGCACGGCTCAATAAACCTACGAGGAAATCAGCTCCGAGAAACTCACCTGATTGAGACAAAGAAGAGACATGGTCAGAATGAATCTGGATAGAGCTACAGGCAGATTTAGAGATCCTCAATTAATGACTCACACGTTACACAACCTTCACGCAACAACTACGGTTATTCTTTGTAACATCCCATTAATGTAATAATTAGTCATTAATGAGCGATCATTGTAAGAGGTAGACGTTATATTAAGAAATTCCCTATATAAGGGAAGAAAATATAACTTGTAAAGGCATCTGAACTACCAATACAATACATTTTACTTTTCTGTGCATCANTTTTATCCTACAAATACCTTTGGTAAAAGGATATAATTCTTTGGTTAAACATTTAACAGTAAAGAGGGATCGTGAGAATGTTCACAAGGGAAGTAAAATGGTTTCTTAAATTCTATAAGGCACATAAGGGGGAAAGAGGTTGGCTAAGAAAGGTCTAAGCACAATGTTACCTTACATTTGATGCAATGTCGTCCAGGCTAATGTTATCAGGGTGTGTGCGCAAGCTAGCATATGTTATTCATTTGAAATAGAAGGTCCTATAAGAAAACTATCCAGTAATGTCTTTTGTTGAAAATTTGGAAGAGCAAGTTGCAAGTATTCACAGAAGATTGTAACCATATCTAGGAAATTATTGTAGAACTTGATTCCTAGGAGGTCTTATGTAAGAGAAAAGTGATAAAGATGTTCCACTAATGATGCAACATGGTAATGTGATAGCTTATGCCTCTAGGCAAGTCAAGAATCATGAAAAGAACTATGCGACACAAGACTTAGAACTTGTGGCGGCGGTATTTGCATTGAAAACTTGGCATCATTATATTTGTGGGGTCCATGTGGATATATTCACAGACCATAAGAGCCTTCAATACATTTTCAAACATAAGGAATTGAATTTGAGTCAGAGAGGATGGCTGGAGTTACTCAAAGATTACGACATCGATGTTCTATATCACTCGAGAAAATCCAATGTTATGGTGGATGCTCTTAGCCGGAAATCTATGGGTATTTTGGCTTAATTGGAGGCATATCAAACACCATTGGACAAGGAGGGTCATCGGTTGGCTAGTTTGGGAGTTCATCTTGTGGACTCTAGTGAAAGAGGGGTAATTGTTCAAAATAGGGCTGGATCGTTGCTTGTTGTGGAAATCAAAGAGAAGAAATACAATGATCCATTGTTGGTACAATTGAAGGAGGGTACTCATAAACATAAGACTATGTCTTTTTTATTTTGGCATGGATGATGGTACACTAATGTACCAAGGGAGGCTATGTGTTCCAAATATAGATGGTCTCCGGGAAAGAATCATGACTGAGGCTCACACTTCTAGGTATTCCGTGCATCCGATCTTTACAAAGGTGTATCATGATCTCAAGGAAGTCTATTTGTGGAATAACATGAAAAGGAATGTGGAGGAATTCGTGGCAAGGTGTCCGAACTATTAGCGAGTAAAGGCGGAACATCAACGACCTGGTGGGTTGGCACAGAAAATAGAAATTCAAATATGGAAGTGGAAATGATTAATATGGAGTTTTTGGTAGGGTTATCGCGCACTCCGCGCATGTTTTACTCAATTTGAGCAATCGTAGGTCGACTCACGAAATCAGCACACTTTTTTCCAGTTAAATCTACCGACACAGCGGAACAATATGCTCAGTTGTATATCAAGGAAATAGTCATGCTGCATGACACTCTAGTTTCTATCATTTCCGATCGAGGGGCTCAATTCACGACCAATTTTTTGGAAGAAATTTCATTAAGGTTTGGGTACTGAGGTGAATCTTAGTACAGCCTTCCACCCACAAACCGATGGGCAAGCAGAGGGGACTATTCAGGCGCTTGAGGACATGTTGCGTGCTTGTGTTTTTGACTTTAAGGGTAGATGGGATGATCATTTTCCACTCATAGAGTTTGCTTATAACAACATCTTCCATGCTAGTATTCAGATGGAACTATTTGAGGCATTATATAGTAGGAGTGTAGATCTCCCATTGGGTGTTTAGATTGGGGAAGCTGAGTTGATAGGGCCAGACTTCGTGATCAGGCTATGGAGAAGGTTAAGATCATAAAGGAGCGGTTTAAAACTGCTCAGAGTCATCAAAAATCTTATTCGGATGTTCGTCGCAGAGACTTAGAGTTCAAGGAAGATGATTAGGTATTCTTGAAGGTTTCCCCTATGAAGGGTATAATGCGGTTTGGGAGAAAGGGAAAATTGAGTCCGAGATATGTCGGGACATACAAAATCATTTATAGGATTGTTCAGGTTGCGTACAAGCTTGAGCTACCACCCGAAATGTCATTAGTGCACCCGGTATTCCATCTGTCTATGTTGAAGAAGGTAGTTGGAGATCTGTCAGCTATTATGCCGGTTGAGACCATTGAAGTTAATGAAGAACTGTCATATGAAGAAATTCTAGTTGCCATTCTTGATAGACAAGTCCGAAAGTTGACGAATAAAGAAATTGCCTTCGTGAAGGTATTATGGCAGAACCGGCAGGTTGAAGAGGCTACTTGGGAGGCCGAAGAGGAGTTGAAAAAGAAGTATCCTTATTTATTTGTATAAGATATGTAACCTTTTTATAAAAATTGTTGCCTATGGATTTTGTATCACTTGTTCAGTTAATGTAAAAGTGCTTCTTTCTAAATATATTGTATGTGAGGCCACGTTTGGTGTTGTTATGCATTATGTTGCGTCATTGGTTGCGTATATATTTTTAGGATGTCTTTCTGGGGCTCTCTGACTGATGGATAGGCCTAGTTACAAAGTAAACTCTAGCAAATTTTTGGAAATTTAGGGAGTTAGTCAAGTTTGGGGCTGCTGGTGTGTGGTATGAAAAACTGAGTTGCATAGGATGCTAATAGTGAGCCCTAATCCTCATTCGAGGACAAATGATCTTATGTGGGGGAGGATGTAAGGCCCCGTAAAATCTTACCAAGAACTAGAGGTTTGTGGTGCCGAGGTAAGCTAATGCGTAAGGCCCCGTGAATTTCTATTGTTAATTTGAGTAAGTTCGAGCTTAAGAATACAATTTAATATAGACCCGAACCACATGAGAATTATTGGAGTGGATAAAGTTTTTTTGGATACTTGGGGATAATTATTTTATTAATATTGAATGTTGTAATAATAGGAACACTTGGATATTTAATTCAAAGCAATAAGACTAAATAAATATAGTGAGCTATCTTCCCATAGCGCAACTATAGCACATGAGGGAAGCAGACAATTTTAGCAAACCAGTGAGCTAAAGCCTTATAGCACAGGGATAACACCAGTGGAAAATAACTGTTTCTGATTTTAGTAAACCAGTGAGCCAAAGCCTCAAAACACATGGATAGCATCAGTTGAAAAATATTGTACCTGGGCCTATTGATACCTGAGCGAGGAGAGAGAAAAATAAAAGGATTTCAAGACTAGGGCTTTTCTCTCCATCACCCATCTGGCCAAGACTTCCAATACACACTTAAGGTAAATTTTTAAGTGTGTTTTTATGATGATTACACTTCTCAATCACTAGTTACAACAAGGGTTTGTATTGGATTCCATAGGATTTCTTTAAAATCTCAAGAAAACCCCAAAAGTTGACTTTCAATATTTGGTCTACAAGAGATAATCTTTCACCTTTAAACCTACATGCATAGATTATTAGTGAATATATGAGCAATGGATAAGTACTAGCACTTATGAGATGGTGATTGGAAGCCATAAATACTTAAACTAGATTATTGGGTGTTGTAGATATTTTGTAATGAGTTAATTAGTGAAATTTGGTGGATGTGAGTTCATTGATGATTATAATGGTTCTAAAGAAGGAAGTTAGTAGTAAAAGGACATTGTATTATATCTTGTTGATGGGAAGGAGGGATTGTTGGATGAGAAACACCATTACTAGAGGTAGTTGAATGCTATGCACTCTAGGTATTTGATAAATCCCAAACTGACCAAAAACTTGGAATTTTTTACTAATATTGGTACAATTGAATTATGTTGATGTAGGTTGAAGTTGTAAGAGTAGTGTATGGTTTTAGTATCACTAAAGATCTCCAACAAGGTATGTTTTCTAAACTCGCTTCTTCTTAGCATCGAATTCCCCGGTGTTCGTGTAATTGGTGTATGTCCCCAAATTGATCATTATAGAATTGATTACTCCTAATGTGTGGTGTTGAATGATATATGTTCAGTATATATTCTAAATGCTTCGTCATGTCATCTTGCCTTGTGAGGTTGTGTTTAAAATGTGGAATATGTGCTAGAGATATTAAGACCTCATGTCAAAATTGAATAAAGGTTGTTATGCCAAATTATATGAGAAGCTTCTATGTTCTTAGGATTCCCTAGTTTGCTTCTATGTGTACTAATTCCTTACATGGTAGTCCTTATTGTTGTTGATTATAATGATATTTGAATGTGAAAAAGAGAAACTTGAATTATAAAATACAGCCAACTGCCAGGAATGACTTTATAATCAAGGCCACTCATGCCAATGAATTGAAAAGATGGGAAAGGAGTATGAAGTGAGATGATTGATTGAAAGAGTGATGTCTCAAATGAGATGGCCTAAGCGATCAGGCCGTGATCGGACGCCATGCCACACACATGGTGGTGAATATGCTAGAAATGTTAATTGAAATTGTGGTTATGGTTGATGTCTCAAATGAGATGATGTAGTCGATCGGGTCGTGATTGGACTTCGTGTAAGAAAAGGGTGGTATTGTGAATTATGGTATTTGGCATATGGAGATTCCCTAACCTAATAAGATGGAAATTGACTTGAGAACTTATGTGATCCTTACTTTATGTTTTAGTATTGTTTGAAGCTTTATTTGAACTCATGACTGTTTCCCCCTTGTATTATTGTTCATTCTGTTGAGATGATGTTTTAGTTTTACGAACTAGTACTATTCGATAGTACAAACGTCCCTTTGTCGGTGGCGCTGCATCTTTAAATAGATGTAGGTGGTTCCATAGTAGGTAGTGTTGATCAGCGATATTCGTACATCCTCTTCCCAGTAGATTTGGTGAGCCCCACTTCATCCCGGGGTCATGTATTGTATCTTTTGTTCATATAATTACCACGTTTTGAGGTATAACCGGGACCTCGTTGGCGGCACTATCATAACTCTCTTTTGTATCTTTAGAGGCTCCGTAGACATTATGTGATTTGTATATGGGTGCTAGAAAGGTCGAACGGATTATGTTGTGTTTTGAACTCTTGTTCCACTCAATCATAAGAATGTGTGTATTTTGAAACTTAACAATGATGTAACTAATGAAATGATTTAGTATTGTATTCATGATATTCCTACTATTTGAATAATGAAATTATGTCTTCTCTTGATCATGGGTGAGTTAGGTAGAAAGTATCAAACAAGGTTGCTCGATCCGGTCCACTCGGTTGTGCTTCGATTGCGCTTCCCGCATTTGGAGCGTGACAAGTTGTCTTCCGATAATGAGGATGATGTCCTTAGACCATGATGTCATGGGCCATGAAGTGTATGATAAGGTATTCGTAGGCCATGAGATGGTATCCGGGCTATGACACCTTTGAATAATGATGTGCAATTTCAAAATATCCTTAGGCCATGGAATGGTGTCTTCGGGCTTTGAGGATGATGCCCTCAGACTATGACACCTTCAGACAATATGGAGATTTTTCAGTCCATGAGATGCAAAGATGCGGTGATATTGATCGTTTGATAGAGAAAACAGGTAATGCTTAGTCATATATGAGAACGAGACAAGATAAGGCTTAGTCTTGTATGAGATGAGGGAAGTGCTTTGCCCTATGCGAAGAAGGGAGATAGTTCTTAGTCTTATGCAGTGCAGCAGAGACAGTGTTTAGTTTTATGCAAATAAAGGCAATGCTTAACCTTATGCAATATGGAGACAGTGCTTAGTCTCATGCGAAGAATGGAGACAATTCTTAGTCTCATGCAAAGAAAGGAATTGCTTAGCCTTATGCAATGTGGAGACAGTTCTTAGTCTTATGCAGAGGATGGAGACAATTTTTAGTCTCTGGCAAGGAAAAGCAATGCTTAGTCTTATGCAGTAATGGAGACAGACCTTAGTCTCATGCAAGGAATGGAGACAGTATTTAGCCTCATGCCGTAATGGAGGCAATTCTTAGTCTCATGCAAAGAAAGGCAGTGCTTAGCCTTATGAAGCAATGGAGGCAATGCTTAGCCTCATGCAAGGTATGGAGACAATGCTTAGTCTCATGCAAAGAAAGACAGTGCTTAGCCTTACGTACCATAGGAAGCAATGCTTAGACTCATGCAATGAAAGACAATGCTTAGCCTTATGCAATAAAGGAGGAAATTCTTAGCCTCATGCAAGGAAAGACAGTGCTTGGCCTTATGCAATGATGACGGAAGCTCTTAGTCCTATGCGAGAAAAATCAATGACTAAGTGTGAGAGGATAAAGCATTTCTTAGCTTGATGTGTTTGCGTTTGGCAATTCTTATTGTTATGAAGATAATGATCATGTTGTGTGTATATAATTGCAAACGTTCCTATTATGTTCATTGTTCCTTCATTCAAAGAAAATTCGTGAGTTTTTCGGGTAAAAGGTTAGTTCGTTCTCTCAATTTCCTTGATCCGCCTTTTGCCTTGAGGCCATGCTTGAGTCACCCTGGGTAACGTCTGGCTGCCATAGAAACAAAATTTTTGAAAAACATGCATGTATTTGACAAATTATTTGCAAAAATGTAGTTGTTTGAAATAAGTGATAATACATGAGATCAAACAATTTTGATGAACTGGTGGCTGTGACGCGTTGAGACGCTGCAACCTCCTTGCTTTAGAATTTTGAGGATCCTCCTCAAAATTCTGCCCCAGTTTAGATGCGTACTCCTGGCGACACATTCCTTGGCGATTCCAAACGTGATGAGATCGGGCAAACTCAAGACCTTGCCCCAATTTCTAATTATAGGGAAAATGAAGATTTTATTATGATATGACACGAACCCATAGGGCTGTCTACATATTCCCTCGTAAATGGGAATTAGGACAAGCGTAGTTCAGTTACGTCAAATAGAAAGTGCAAACATAATCTTAAACATAGTATCTCTTGATTGTGTCCGAATTGAAAGGTTTTGGCCAAATCTCTCCATCTACCTATGCAAGTATAAGTGCTCCTCCAGTCAATACCCGGTGAACCATGTAAGGGCCTTGCCAGTTGGGTGAGAATTTCCCCTTTGCTTTGTCCTCGTGTGGGAAAATTCGCTTTAGTACCAACTGCTCCGGTGTGAATTGCCTTAACCTGACCTTTTTGTTGAAAGATCTTTTCATTCTGTTCTAGTAGAGTTGACCATGACATACCGTGTTCATTATTTTTTTCCATCCATGAGAGCTAGTGGTTCATACCGGCTTCGTATCACTGGGCTCAACTTTTTGTATGATTCTTAAATAAGGAATTTCCCCTTCGGCGGGAATAACAGCTTCACTACCATAAACCAGTAGGTAAGGAGTTGCCCTAGGTGATGTACGAACTGTGGTACGATACCCGAGTAAAGCAAAAGGTAGCTTCTTGTGCCATTATTTGTAATTATATACCATTTTCCTCAATATCTTCTTGATGTTCTTGCTGGCGGCTTCTACAGTGCCGTTCATTTGTGGACTGTATCCTGTAAAGTTCTGGTGTTTGATATTGAATGTCTCACACATACCTTTCATCAAATTGTTGTTGATATTGGTAAAATTGTTAGTAATGATTGACTCTGGTACCCCAAATCAACAAACAATGCGGTACCGAACAAAATCTACTACAACCTTCTTAATTATAGCTTTGTAAGATGCGACTTCAACCCATTTTGTGAAGCAGTCGATAGCTACCAGAATGAACCTATGTCTGTTTGCAGCAATGGGTTCGATTGGTTCGATGAAATCCATACACCAAGCTGAGAAGGATAAGGTGAGCTTGTTGCATTAAGTTCGTTGGGTGGTACTCGGATCATGTCAACATGTATCTGGCATTGGTGACACTTTTGAATGTACTTGATACAATTTGTTTCCATAGTCATCCAGAAATACCTTGCTCTTAGTATCTTCTTGGCAAAATGAGATCATTCATATGGGGTCTGCAGGTTCTGGCATGTATTTCCTCAAGCAATCTGGATGCCTCATTGGCATCGACACATCGTAGTAATCCCAAGTCAGGGGTCCTTCTATAAAGAATTCCTCCGCTTTGAAAGAAATAGTTGGCCAATCTTCGAAGTGTGTGCTTCTGAGTGTGGGTAGCGCTCTATGGGTATTCTCCTTTTTCCAAGTACTTCTTGATGTCGTGGAACCACGAGTTTCCGTAAATCTCTTTTTCAACATGAGCACAATAATTTGGTTGCTTATGAATTCCTATTGGGATAGGATCAATGAAATTCTTATCTGGGTGTTGTATCATGGAAGACAAGTGGCTAATGCATCTGCAACCTCATTCTGAATTCTTGGAGAATGTTTGATCTCTACCTTTGCGTACCTTTTGATAAGCTCTTGTACACAATGCAAATATGGAAATATTTTTGTGTTCTTTGTAGTTCATTCCCCTAGAACCAGGTGCACCAAAAGATCTGAGTCTCAGATTACCAACAGCTCTTGAATGTTCATGTCAAAAGCCAACCCGAGTCCCATGATGCAAGCCTCATACTCCGCCATATTATTGGTGCATGGAAACTTGAGTTTTGCGGATACCATATAATGTTGACCAGTTTATGATACTAAGACAACTCCGATGCCTACTCCTTTGAAGTTTTATGCTCCATCGAAGAACATCCGCTAACCATCATATGCCTCAGTGAATCTTCTCCTACGAATGACACCTCCTCGTTGGGAAAATACGTTATCAATGGTTCATAGTCTTCATCTACGAGATTTTCTACCAAATTATCTGCTAATGCTGGCCCCTTGACTACCTTCTGAGTCACATAGATAATGTCGAACTCACATAGAAATATCTGCCACTTTGCTAACTTACACGTAGGCATGGGTTTCTAAAAGATGTATTTTAGCGGATTCATCCTTGATATGAGATATGTAGTGTATGCACAGAAGTAATGTCTCAGCTTCTGAGCTATCCATGTTAAAGCATAACAGGTGCATTCCAACAAAGAGTACAATGCTTCATAAGGCATGAATTTCTTGCTCCGATTATATATCGCCTGCTCCTTCCTTCCAGTCTCATCATGTTATCCCAAAACGCAATCGAAATCCCCATCTAACATGGACAAATAAAGCAGCAGAGGTCTCCCAGTTTTGGTGTGATAAAGGATATCTTTTTGGCATCTTCTTCATCCGTCCAGATCTGATGGTATCCTTCAAAGCAATCCACAAAGGATTGGAGTTCATGCTTGGCGCAGTTGTCAATCAGTATGTATATATTGGGCAACGGAAAATCATCCTTAGGACTTGCTCTATTCAGATCTCGGTAATTGACACATACTCTATCTTTCCCATCTTCCTTCGGATCTGGAACAATGTTGGCCAACCAAGTTGGGTATTCGACCACTTGGAGAACCTTGGCTTTGATTTGTTTGGTTACCTCCTATTTTATCTTCAAACTCATAACTGGCTTGAAATTTCTGAGCTTCTGCTTTACTGGTGGACACATAGGATTGGTGGTTAGTTTGTGAGATACTATGGCGTGCTTAAACCAGTCATATCGTCATAGAACCATGCAAAGTTGTCTTCATATTCCTTTAGGAATCTGATGTACTCTTCCTTCTCTGACGGTGATAGATGAATTCTTATACGGGTGTCCTTGACCATTTCGGAATCCCATAAGTTAACAGCCTCCGTTTCTTCCAAATTATACCTTGGTTTGTTTTCAAAGTTTTCTACTTCTCCGACGATTTCCTCAGGTATTATATCATCTTCCAGATCCTATGAATCACTGTCCTTATGTGCGTTGTCTCATTACATGTCACAGTCGTAGGTTCATCAGGATATGTAATAGTTATGCTGAAAAGAAATGTAGAAAGATAATAATAAATATAAAAAACAATAATGCATTAATAAAAATTTTAAAACGTCAACAAGTGCTGGATAGCTCGAGTAATTATTTTGAAAAAAATACTGAAAAATGTCTCAAATGCTCAAACCTATTTTAAAATAATTCATGCTAATTTTCCAAGCTACCCAGGAACTCGACGGGCTCTGGATAGTGCAGCGGTCTAGTTCTTGAGAACAACTCCTTCTTCCATGGTCTAAATGGTAAGGTCTTCCTCCTCCTCAACAATTGCACTGTAGTCCATGTCTTCTTCATCTAGAAACAGCTTCCTCAAGCCAGCCAAAACCTCATCTTCTTCATATCCCCACATCATGTCAGCTTGATCGTATGTCTGGTGCAGAGGTGGTACCAGTTGTTCCAGTGGATTATAAGGAGCACACTATGGGGTACCAATCCTGGTATTCTTGCCAAGTATATTCATATCCGAGTCCAAAAGTTGTACCATGGTACTGTGGTTATATGGGTTTGGTGATCCCATGAAGATTTTTGCCAAGACCTTTTCCAGGTTCATACCCCGTCAACAACAGTATACATTCTATCTTGTTGCTCCACCATCGGTACTTTTCAATTGTGTTGACTCTTTCAACGCGTTGGTATGTTTTTCCACCCAACTTAACAATCCGATTGGTGTAGATAGGGTTACTTCTATCTCCATGGATGATCACCTCCTGATGATTCCATTCGAACTTCACAGCCTGATGCAGAGTTGAAGCCACTTCCCCGACGACATGTATCCATGGTAGTCCCAAAAATAGGTTCTAAGTAGCTTATATATCTAGCACTTGGAACTCGACATCAAACCAAGTCGGTCCCATCTGTAGACTGAGGTTGATTTATCAATGGTGGCTCTCTAAGATCCATCAAATGCTTTCACATTCATGCTTCCCCTTTGAATCTCGTACATGCCTTCACCTAGTCTCTTTAGAGTGGTCAATGGACATTTATTGAGACTTCAACCTCCATCTATTAAGACCCTGGAGATGAATTTATCTTCAAATTGCACCGTAATGTACAACGCCCTATTGTGAATCAGTCCTTGTGGTGGTAATTCGTCTTCGTAAAAGGTGATTTTTTGGCTTTGCAATACCCGTATGACCATGTTAGCCATCTCTCCACTAGTGATGCTGGTAGGCAGATAAGTTTCACTTAACACCTTCATCAAAGCATTCCTGTGCGTGTTTGAGTTTTGTAGAAGCGATAAGATGGATATCTGAGCAGGAGTTTTGTTCAAGTGGTCAACAATAGAATACTCCCTTACTTGTATCTTCCTCCAAAGATCATCAGTGCCAGTATCGACAACAGGCGGCTTAGGTACATCTTCCTTGCTTGTTCTTCCCAGATTCTTAGGTGTATAAACTTTGTCAGTTCTAGTCATACCTTGCGCTGCACTTGTTTCGTCATTTTTACTTTTCCTTTTCTCCTCTCTTCCGCAACATAATCCCATAGAATATCATCAGACTTGTAAGATGGCGTGGGAGCTACCATCATAGTGAAAGGTGTATCTACCTCAACTTCAAATGGTTCCATGGAAATAGCGTGAGGGTTACTGGAGATGTTTTAGGAATGTTTCCCTCTCGGATGAGTCTGATGGACCCTTCCTGGTCCCATTCTGCATCAGTTTCTATCACATTCACTCCCTCAACTCTGTGATCCGGGAGAGGGTTGTTACGAATATTTGGCGCAACTTCCTTTGCATGTATGACCTTAGTGTCGATCGATGTCTGAATCTTGTCTTTCAATGTGCGACACTCCTCGATGGTATTGACCCTTCATGCCTGAATGATAAACACATGTTTTGTTGGGGTTGATCCATTGGGAGGGATTTTCCACAACAATAACAAGGATATGAGTAACATAACCAGAAACCTTCAGTCTCTCATAGAATTGGTCTATGGGTTCAGAAAATGGGGTATATTATCTAGGAGGTCTCAGTCAAAAATTTGGACGTGGTTTCAGGTTGTTTTGGCGGGTGGGTAGAGGTGAATGGCAATATGCAAGTTCAGTATTATAGGTATGGTAGGTGGAAGCAGGGTGTTGGTATCTTGGGGGTGAGGGTTGTTATGTGGGTGGAGGTGTTTGGTATCTAAGGGGAGACTTAGGTCCTTGGGCTACCATCATGACTGTGAGCAAATGATTTTGACCTACCATTATTCCTACAAAATTCAATAAATTATTTAGTTTTATAAATTTTATTTAAATTTCAGTGTTATTCGTGAATTAATTTTTTGCATTGCATAACCATATTTTGGCTTTTAATATTTATGAATAGCTTGAGTTTACATGACCTCAATCATTTGGAAAATTACAAAATTATTCTTCAAAATTGCGAGTGTTAATTTCACCTTTCAATCCACCGTTAATTAGACAAAAATTAGAATCAATTAGCATATCATTTGTTATTAATTGAAGTAAATAACAACAAAATGTCGATACAATGTAGTTTTAATAATATGAGTTTTAAATTAAATGGTGTCACTTTTAATCAATTCAACAATTAATCGATACAAGCACCCATTACACCCAGCCTAGATCAACCAACCCGTCTGGCCCCAGCCCTGTCCAAAACGACCCCGTTTAAGTTATGGAAAATCCCAGTCGTTGATCTCTTTTGATCTAACGGTTGGGAACCCCTTCCCCCCCCCCCCCNTAACACCCCCTACCCTATCACTCACCAAATTCTAACACCCCCTCATCTTTCCCCCGTCTCTATTTTCTCTACAGCCTAAACTTAGCCGCCATCCTCCATCGACCGGGAATCGCCTCCGACGGCGGAGCTTCTCCAATCAATTCCAAAATTATACCAGACCATCTCCCCCTCCTTCTCAGTCACCTCCCCTCATTGATTCCACCAAAATCCCACCCGTAATCATCCGATTTTAGATATAAGAAATTTGAAAACCTAGAAATCCATATCCGGCCAACTTGAATATGTTTAATGGCTCTCACCTACATGGACTGATAGCTCTCATCGAGGGCGATTGATTTATGTTGGTTTGAGTCATTTTCAAACCCCGTCGAAATCTGGCCAAAGTCCGGTGACTTCAAACTTTCTGGCCAAATCATCCTACGGGTATTCCCCCTTCCTTGATGTGTTTTTATTTTTACCAGCATGAATATGTCATGTTTAATATGGATTTTTATTATTATTGTGTCATTGTTTCTGTAATGACTCGATCAGTCGTTTCGTGATCTAGCGTATCGTTCAGCAATTTGAGGCCGTGAGCAGCTTCATTTCAGGTATTATGACCCATGGGCGTGGTCGGAATTGAATTTCAGGAAGTTTAGAGTTGGTTTGGAAAGAAAATTCTCATTTCAGAAGCCTTGAGTTGGTAAAATCAACAAAGATTGGAATTTTGAGTAACCAATCTCTAAATCAGGATTTGAAGGTTCCAGCAGGTTTGTATGATGATTTCGGATTTGGCTGTGTGTCCGGATTGGGTTTTGGATAACCCGGGAGCGTTCCGGCGTATATTGTGGAAGTTAGCATTTTTAGAAGAATTTCATGAATTTGGGGTTGAAGTGCATATCAGTGAGGTTGATGTTCGTTTGGGATTCTGAGTCTGGGAATATCTCCGTATGGTGATTCCGGAGTTGGGAGCGTGATCAGAAGTGAATTTGGATGTGTGGAGGTCATTCTGAAGTCATTTGGCTAAACATAGAAATTTGAAGGTTTTTGAGAAATCCGGCCGAGAGTGGAAGTTTTGATATCGAGGTCAGAATGCGATTCCGGAAGTTGGAACAGGTCCGTAATGTTGAATATGACTTGTCCGCAAAAATTTGAAGTCATTCCGAGTTGTATAGGTCGGTTCGGCGCATCATTATAGAAATATAGAATTTGAAAGTCCTAAGTTATGAATTCAGAGGTTTTGGGATGCGAGTCTGTATTATGGTTTGGGACTTGTTGGTATATTTGGACGAGGGATCGGGTGGGCCCAGGTGCCTCCCAGACATCACACGAGGCCAAAAACTTGCTAAAACAACTACTGGTGCAGCTGTTGCTGGTGTGACTGCAGGTGCGGGACCGCTCCTGCGGTCCCAGCCTCGCAGGTGCGAAAACCCAGGGGTCCCCCTACTTTCGCAGGTGCGGAACAATTTTCGCAGGAGAGGGTCCGCTGGTGCGGAAACCCCTCCGGAGGTGCGATCCCTGGCCTCCTTGCCATTTTCCGCAGGTGCGATTATTTTCTCGCCGGTGCGGGACCGCATTGCAGGTGGAGAAACCTCTGTAGGCAGGCATATTTAAATGTTTAAACATGGGTTTTCTTCATTCTTTCTCATCCAAAACTACATTAGAGAGCCTTCAAGCTTGAGAAGCACCCTCCATGACCTATATAGTACTAAGGTGAGTAATTCATCTCTATTTTCCTAATTTTTACATGGAATTTAACTAGAATCAATTACTAAAACATCAAAAAATCAAGGATTTGGATAGTAAAAGTTACGGTTCTTACGAATTTGATAAATCACTCAATGACTGACAAGCATTCCAATAAAAGTTACGTAATCATAATCCTTAGGCTATGAGTGAGCGACCCCTTCAATAATTCTCGATATTCGAGCGTGCGGGCTCGGGGTTGAAATTGGGTAATTCTTCAAGAATGGTGAATTTTGGGTTAATGGGTTAATTCTTCTTCCTTGATCATGAGTTGATGTAATTATATTATATTTGGCTAGTTGCGAGCCGTTGAGGGTAGATTTCGGAGATTCGGGTGCATCCTTGATCCGAGAGGTGGTTTCGTCACGATGTAAGTCTCCTTTCTAACTTTGTGAGGGGGAATCGTCCCCCTAGGTGAATTAATTCGGTATATGATATTATCTTCGGGGGCTACGTACGTACGAGGTGATGGGAGCCCGTGCGTAGCTACTATTATGCCGTGTTTGGGTAGCCTAGGACCCACTAGCATGCTTTATGTGTGTACATGTAACCATACCTGTATCATGAACTGTTAATTTGACCGAAAACGTACTTAAATGTTTAAAGGAAAGCTGGAGTTCATATTGTTATCCTTCTAAAGAGAATTTGTTTTCGCTGTAAATATATGTGTACCTGGATTAGGTTGTATCGAGGAATACCATTAAAATTGACAAATGAGTTTAAAAAACAAATGATTTTGAAACCTATGTTTCATGCTTCTTCTAATACGGATTTTACTATTTCCCTGAGAAAACTATTTTTCTAAACAAAAAGTGGATTTAAATGTGTGGAAATGTGCCAACACTCTAGTCGCAGGTATGATTCGCGATCGAGGGGAGCTTTATGTTAATTATATATATGAGTAAGCACACGAGTCGCATGTATGATTCGCAACCGTGGGGAGCTTTATATCGATTCAGCACACGAGTCGCAGGTATGATTCGTGGTCGTGGGGAGCTTTATATTTAGTATATCGAGTCAGCACACGAGTCGTAGGTATGATTCGCGACCGTGGGGAGCTTTATATATCGAGTCAACACACGAGTCCCAGGTATGATTTGTGATCGTGGGGAGCTTTATATTTAGTATATCGAGTCAGCACACGAGTCGCATGTATGATTCGCGATCGTGGGGAGCTTTACGACCATTCAGTGTTATATACTACCTTACGACTCCGGCCGGTTGTCGTAGTCCTATTTACGTATAACTAATTGTTATTTTTTCATAGATATTGACTTGGCAGCAATTGAGGAAAAGAAAGTGGGAACCGTTATTTACTTTGATATTTGAGGAAAAAGGGGAAGGAAATTTTTATTCACTTATTTTCAGAAATAACTCGGATTTCAGTGCCTTGTATTTACATTGTTGCTTATCTGCCTTCACATGATTACCACTTTCATTATATGTTGTCATTATTCCTGTTGGACCCTAGTAAGTGTCTAAATTGACCTCTCGTCACTACCTATCTGAGGTTAGGCGGGTGATTTACTGAGTACACGTTGTTTTTGCACTCATGCTGCACTTGCTGTGCATTTTATTGCACATGTACTTTCATAGCAATGTGGAGGATTCAGAGACTTTGGCGAGCTGCATCTTCCGGAGGCGATCCGCAACTGATAGAGTCACCTTCATACTGGATCTGTTTCATATTAAATTTCCTTGTCCAGTGGTATTTCGAACAGGCTTTGTAATATTTGTAAGATTTTTAGAAATTGCACATGTACTTATGACACCGGATTTTGGGGACGTGTTGGGATTTATTTCATTAAACTGAATTGATGTGCTGTCGTATTTAAATTTACTAAAATTTAATTATTTGATTATGAAATGCAAGAAAAGGTAACGATTTCGCAAAGGTTAAAACTGGAAAGTTATTTCAATTAATTAATGTTTTTGGCTTGCCTGACCTTGTGTCCGGCGCCATCACGACCTTAGGGATTTTGGTTCGTGACAACATGGTATCAGAGCACTAGGTTCCCGTAGGTCTCATGAGTAATGAGCAATTCTAGTAGAGTCTTGCGGATCGGTACAGAGACGTCTGCACTTATCTTCGAGAGGCTACAAGGTTGTTAGGAGTACTTCCTTTCTTGATTCTTCATCGTGCGATTTGATTCCTTTGGGTCTTATGCCTATGTTCATTCCTAATCAATCTTACACGTCGCGAAACGCTTGCTATGGGTCAGGAATTCGAGGAATGAGAATGGTGCTATGAATGTTATCCGAGATCCTTCCATGTGTAAATGGTCGTGGTTGTTGCTATGGCCCTGTGAAAGTGTAATATGTTGCTTCAGCTCAGTAGCTGTGTTTCTGGGAGCCTTAAGGCTATGCTCAGGTGGTGATGATGCTGCAATTTATGGTCGCGCGGTGTCGCTATAATGATAGAATATTTGCCCGTATTTTGAGGAAGATGAATGGTTTGAAGGGAGGTCTCCTCAGAGTGTGATTTCGAGATTTCAGTGCTTTTGTGCCAGCAGAGGAATGGAATTTTGGGTTATGAATGATCCGGTTGGGATTGATAAAGTTGTAAGACTTGGTGTCTTCAAGTGAGATTGGTATGCACCTGTGACATGTATTCGTCGTCGTTGATCGAATGGAATGTGTTAGGTTGTTGGTACTATAGTTTCTTCGGTTGCGTAGGGTCAGAGTATTGAGGAGAGTATTGAGGAATGCGGTTGGAAAGGAATGATCTTGGAATGAGGCTAGGCGGTGGTTCCATTTCTAAGGGTCCAGGTGTAAGAAGCGGAGGTCGAGCAGTCACAAAGTGGGGGAGCGGCAACGCAACTTGGAATTTGAAGATATTGTCGCACATTTAATAGATGTCCATGAGGAGCGGACGAACTAGTAAGTTTGTAAATGAAGCAGGGTGTAGGATGTGGTATTGAAGTCATAGAGAGCATGCATTCAGCGTCATTAGGAGGTGTCCGCGGGTGATTTCCACAGGTGGGTTATCTTCTGGGGATAGGTTAGAAATGGCGGGGTTGGCAGGTTCTGTGAGGGGTCCTACTGGCTAGTCGGTAGGAGATAGAATGTGTGAATGTTTCTAGGGAATTCGAGTATTTAGGGAGTGCTAGCAAGAGAATTTGGAAGATTTGGACAGATTGGCTGAGTAAGATCGTGTTATAAAAGGAGGACGAATCTCAGCAGGGTCTAGAGTGGTGGAAGGAGTAGCTTCAGGATAAGTGGGGGAGTCCCACCATGTGGCGTTGGGTTGTAGGATTGTCTTCGCATGGGGTTGAGGATTGTCGGCGTATAGGAAATTTATTTCAGCTAAGGAAAAAAAGAGTAAAATGGTAATTGTGTGTGGGATTTGATGAATATGTGCAAAAGTTGGCCCTATCGGATCAGGGTTAGGCTTTGGAAGATTCGGGGTTTATGCTTAAGGCATGGGCGAGTTGTAAAGATAGTGGCTCACTCACGTGTTTCATTGAAAAGGGTGTTCCTGTGCTAGGAGAGCCTTGGAGTTGATTTTCTTCGGGGCCAGTCAGAGTGGATGACTCTCAATAGCGGTCCTAATGAGTTCAAAAGTTAAGAATGTGGCATTTAAAGATTTCAGGCAGCGATATGATCGGGAATCGAGCTTTTGCAGAATAATTTTTGAGAAAGAGGAGGATGGTTGGGATGTTCTATGATATGTTTCAGCATGCATTGTAATATTGGAGGAGACTCCGGATTGAAGAAAAGATTATCAGAAGGTTATGAGGCGAGTTGCAGGATTTGGGTAGCATAGTCTCGTGAATCATGGTCACTCGGAATGAGTGAGGGTTGAGCTTGCTATGGGTTGGAGGAAGTTGTTGTTGATTCTGAGGTAATTGATGATGATTAAAAGAATACAGATTGATTGTCCATGGTTGAAATGGCATGTAATGCGGCAGTGGTTGGTTCTTTTGATGTGATTTAGTTATGCATGTGGTTTGTGCCGGTGCGTGCGAGGCTTGTCGGCCGTCGTAATGGATGTCATGTGGGAACATTTGAGTGCTATGGCCTGTCATGTGTAGGCGGATCCCGGAACGGTTATGGTGGTATAGACTACCACTTAAGATTTGCATGATTGGGTGCTAATGGGAATTCACTCGTGTGATGAGATGGTACTCTTGAATTGAGTTAAGTAAAAAGTTTATATATGAAGAAGTGTTCACCCTATTGGTGGTTCGAAATTTATGATGGAATTCTTGCGCTACCTCATGTTGGTATGTTAAGTGCGGGAAGCAGTATGTAACTGGGAGTAAGGATCGAGATTTAGGTCCGATGCTTATAAGGATGTCATGAGCTCGGAAGAGCAAGACAAAGTGATTTGGAAGTTTAGAGTAAGTTGGTGTTATCTTCAGTGTCACTTGAGATTGATATTCGGTGAACGAGGCTTTGTACCCTGGTCATAGGTTCTTGATGTGTTTTGCGGACTTAGTGCGGCCGATGTTATGGATGTGCAGACTTCTTGCCTTGTGTGGAAGGTCGTAGAAGCATGACCGCGAAAATATTGTATAATGTGTGACATGTAGTCACTTGATGGATTTCAGATTTGGACTGAGTATAAGGAAGTGCAATATTGCTTAAATTGAGAATTTATGCCTGGAGGGCATTCGGTGCAGTTGATTATGGATTATGGGGTGTTAGTCCTAGTGATGATGGTTGTTCTAGTGTATTATGATAAAAAGTGGGTTAATGTGGAACCAGGTAAGAGCTAATATCTAAGTTTGGTGCGAGCAAGGTGGCTCGACGCTTGTGGATGGATTTAAATATGATTATGGGCTCTGTATGAGCCAGGCATGTTCCTTTCAGTGGGATGCTTTTCATGGAAAGGTATTAGAACAACGGGTGTTGTTCTGTCTTCGTCGAATTTATGTGTTATGGTGATTGTGCCGTACTAGTTGTGAAATGGCTTGATAATTTCTCATGTGTTGAGGTCCCCTGTAGCGGGGATGTTTTGTGAGCAGGCCAGCTCTTCAGATTATATATATATATATATATATATATATCGCACCTCAGTTGTGCTTGAGTTTTGTACCCTATGGCTTTATCACTCTCCCCAAGATGGTATTATGCACTTAGCGTGCTTGTGATCGATATTCAGTAATTCGTAATTGTGAGCAAATCAGCTCCGTATATATATCTTCTTATGTAACTTTTATGTGTGGATCGGGTGGCACGTTTCCACGGGTATGTATTCGGATCAGGTTGCATGCGTCAACAGTGTGATGATGAGAAGGGTTAATATGTATTTATTTTCTTATGATTTATTTCCTATTTTCTTGAAAGAATTCATATTAGTTGCGTGAGCTGAGTAGTTACGTCTTGAGTCGTTTCTTAATATCGTGTTCGACTTATGGTCTAATGGTGCGATGTGGTGTCATGTGAGGCAGTTGGCCATGTTTGGGGTGATTTGTTGTCTGAGTAGTTCATACTGGGCGAGACAAGAGTATCGGATCAGGGATCAGTGCGATAAGGTTATGAGAAGTGTAAATTAAAGAACAAATACCATCATTCAGGTTCATGAGAATGTAACGAACCGACCGGTCGTATCGTTATATAGCGCGTCGTTCAGCGGTTTGAGGCCGTGAGCAGCTTTGTTTTAGGTATTATGACCCGTGGGCGTGGTCGGAACTGAATTTCAGGAAGTTTAGAGTTGGTTTGGAAAGAAAATTCTCATTTCAGAAGCCTTGAGTTGGTAAAATCAACTAAGATTGGAATTTTGAGTAAACGATCTCCGAATGAGGATTTGAAGCTTCCAGCAGGTTCGTATGATGATTTCGGATTTGGGTGTTTGTCCGGATCGCGTTTTGGATAACCCCGGAGCGTTCCAGCATATATTGTGGAAGTTAGCATTTTTAGAAGGATTTCATGAATTTGGGGTTGAAGTGCATATCAGTGAGGTTGATGTCCGTTTGGGGTTCCGAGTCTGGGAATAGCTCCGTATGGTGATTCTTGAGTTGGGAGCGCGATCATAAGTGAATTCGGATGTCCGGAGGTCATTTTGAAGTCATTTGGCTAAAGACAGAAATTTGAAGGTTTTTGGAAAATCCGGCTGGGAGTGGAAGTTTTGATATCGAGGTCGGAATGCGATTCTGGAAGTTGGAGCAGGTCCGTAATGTTGAATATTCCTTGTCCTCAAAAATTTGAAGTCATTCCGAGTTGTATAGGTCAGTTCGGCGCATCGTTACAGAAATTTAAAATTTGAAAGTCCTAAGTTATGAATTCAGGGGTTTTAGGATGCGATTTTGAGTTTTAGCGATGTTTTGAGTGTTCCGTAGGCTCGAGCGAGTCCATATTATGGTTTAGGACTTGTTGGTATATTTGGACAGGGGCTCGGGTGGGCCCAGGTGCCTCCCGAACATCACACGAGGCCAAAATCCAGCTAAAACAATTGTTGGTGCAGTTGTTGCTGGTGTGACCGCAGGTACGGTTGCCCAGTCGTAGGTGCGGGGCCGCTTCTACGATCCCAGCCTTGCAGGTGCAAAATCCCAGGGGTCCCCCTGCCTTCACAGGTGCGGAACAATATCCGCAGGAGAGGGTCCGCTGGTGCGGAAACCCCTCCGCAGGTGCGATCCCCAGCCCCCTCGCCATTTTCCGCAGGTGCGATTCTTTTCTCGCCAGTGCGGGACCGCAGGTGCGGTCCCAGGATCGCAGGTGTGGATACCCCTGTAGGCGGGCATATTTAAATGTTTAAACACGGGTTTTCTTCATTCTTTCTCATCCAAAACTCCATTAGAGAGCCTTCAAGCTTGAGCAGCACCCTCCACGATCAATATAGTACTAAGGTGAGTAATTCCTCTCTATTTTCCTAATTCTTACATGGAATTTACCTAGAATCAAATACTAAAACATCAAAAAATCAAGGATTTGGATAGTAAAAGTTAGGGTTCTTAACAATTTGATAAATCACTCAATGATTGCCATGCATTCCAATAAAAGTTACGTAATCTTAATCCTTAGGCTACAAGTGAGCGACCCCTTCAATAATTCTTGATATTCGAGCATGCGGGCTCGGGGTTGAAATTGGGTAATTCTTCATGAATGGTAAATTTTGGGATAATAGGTTAATTATTCTTCCTTGATCATGAGTTAATGTAATTATACTATATTTGGCTAGTTGCGAGCCGTTGAGGGTAGATTTCGGAGATTCGGGCGCATCCTTGATCCGAGAGGTGGTTTCGTCACGAGGTAAGTCTCCTCTCTAACTTTGTGAGGGAGAATCGTCCCCCTAGGTAAATTAATTCGGTATATGATATTATCTTCGGGGACTACGTACGCACGAGGTGACGGGAGCCCGTGCGTAGCTACTATTATGCCATGTATGAATAGCCTAGGACCCACTAGCATGCTTTATGTGTGTACCTGTAACCCTGCCTGTACCATTGAACTGTTAATATGACCGAAAATGTACTTAAATGTTTAAAGGAAAGATGGAGTTCATATTGTTGTCCTTCTCAAGAGAATTTGTTTCCGCTGTAAATATATGTGTACCTGGATTAGGTTGTATCGAGGAATACCATTAAATTGACAAATGAGTTTCAAAAACAAATGATTTCGAAACTTATGTTTCATGCTTCTTCTAATACAGATTTTACTATTTCCCTGAGAAAACTATTTTTCGAAACAAAAAGTGGATTTAAATGTGTGGAAATGTGCCAGCACTAGAGTCGCAGGTATGATTCGCGATCGAGGGGAGCTTTATGTTAATTATATATATGAGTCAGCACACGAGTCGCAGGTATGATTCACGACCATAGGGAGCTTTATATTGAGTCAGCACACGAGTCACAGGTATGATTCACGATCGTGGGGAGCTTTATATTTAGTATATCTAGTCAGCAGACGAGTCGCAGGTATAATTCACGACCATGGGGAGCTTTATATCGAGTAAGCACACGAGTCGCAGGTATGATTCCCGATCATGGGGAGCTTTATATTTAGTTTATCGAGTCAGCACACGAGACCATTCAGTGTTATATACTACTTTACGACTCCGGCCGGTTGTCTTAGTCCTATTTACGTATAACTAATTGTTACTGTTTCATACATATTGACTTGGAAGCAATTGAGGAAAATAAAGTGGGAAACGTTATTTACTTTGATATTTGAGGAAAAAGGGGAAGGAAATTGTTAGTCACTTATTTTCAGAATAACTCAGATTTCAGTGCCTTGTATTTACATTTTTTCTTATCTGCCTTCACATGCCTACCACTTTCATTATATGCTGTCATTATTCCTGTTGGACCCTAGTAAGTGTCTAAATTGACCTCTCGTTACTACCTCTCTGAGGTTAGGCGAGCGACTTACTGAGTACACATTTTTTTGTACTCATGCTGCATTTTATGTGCATTTTATTACACAGGTACTTTCATAGCAATGTGGAGGATTCAGAGACTTAGGCGAGCTGCATCTTTCGGAGGCGATCCGTAGCTGACAGAGTCACCTTCATACTGGATCTGTTTCATTTTAAATTTCCTTGTCCAGTGGTATTTCGGATAGACTTTGTAATATTTGTAAGATTCTTAGAAATTGCTCATGTACTTGTGACACCGGGTTCTGGGGACGTGTTGGGATTTATTTCATTAAACTAAATTGATGTGCTGTCGTATTTAAGTTTACTAAAATTTATTTATTTGATTATGAAATGCAAGAAAAGATAACGATTTCGCAAAGGTTAAAATTAGAAAGTTATTTCAATTAATTAATTTTTTTGGCTTGCCTGGCCTTTTGTCCGGCTCCATCACGACCTTAGGGATTTTGGGTCGTGACAGTTTCATGGCTAAAATTTTTGTTTTCCTTCATTGTTTTCTTCTACCTATTTACATTCCTTCCTCATTGTTTAGTTTAGGCTCTAAATGTATTTCCTGATAGCCATGTTTTAATTTGTTCTCGTCAATTAAGTAATTAGGTTTCTTTGATAATCATGTTCCCTAACTTAGGTCTTGTCACTGTTTTCATGTATGATTGTTCCTCCTTGATTCGCATTATCTTCGATTTTATTAATTCAGTGTTAACATGTTATGCCTATTCGTGACTGTTTTGCAACCATGTTCAGTCACTTAAGATTTCCTGTTAATCATCGTTGATTTATTAGGTGTTCTACTTACTAAAATTAATAGTTGTCTTTATTGATTCATGTTACTAGTATATAATACTTTTTTTATTCGGTTATTAGTGTTAAATTAGGATTCTATAGCCTTACTATTTCATGGTTGCCTCACTGATTGATGGTTCCATGATTGACTTAGTTGCTAGATTAATTAGGGATTAGTTAATTTTGAGCAAGTTTAACGTTCAGGGCTGCCTTAATAAGATTGCTTAGTAAGTTTAACCCAAATTAGTAACATTTTAACTAAGTCCTAAAATCTGTCTAAGATAATTAGTTTAGGATTAATTAACTAAAACAAATTAGTTAACCTAGGCTTAATAGTTAGTTAAGTTTCTGATTTTAGGAAATTGAGTTGAATTAACCAAATTTGAATCAGTTAACTTAGGTTAAGGAGTTAAATTTATTGACTTGCATTAATTAACAAGCTAAACCTAGTTGACTAATAGGGACTTAATCAATTAACCTTTATCTAGTTAACCTAACCCTAGTCAAGAACAACCCTTAGTTAACTAAAATGGGTTAACTAGTTTTTCCACTAACCAAAGTTAAATAATAACCCAAGTGAGTAACCCTGATAACCTAATGGTAAATTCAAGGACTCTAAGGGGTACAATACGTAATGTAGACTTAGGAAATCAGATTTTTTAAGGGTAAAAGGGTCTTTTAATGGGTAGGAAAGTTCTAGAATAGGGGAAGTTGTCCCAAAGATAAAATTGACAGCTGCCCTATGCACTGTTTGTACTAGTTTCAGCTCTTGGATGAGTAATATGCCAAAGCATATCCCATCCTTGAGCTCCCTATAAATAGACTCTATTTTTACATAATGGAGGACCTTTTTTTGAACACTGAAACCTTCGTTTTACACAAAAATCTGTTACTCACTTTACATTTTGATGACTAGAAACATTTGAAAAAACAAATACAAAAAAAAAAAGATAAAAAAAGTCAGAATAGTTTCTCTTCCTCCTTAAGTAAAAGTTTTCAGAAAAAAATCAGTAAACGGGTTTGATTTCTTGCGAGATTTCTTCAAGGTTTTCTGCTGGTTTTTCTCAGTTTTTGGTTCTATTTGGGTACTGATTCTGGTTTGCTTAAAATGCATCCAAGTCATTTTGGTATCTGGGTTTGATTGATGTTGTTTTCTCTTGCTGATTGATACTCCTTCTAGTTGAATCTTCTCTGACCTGACCTTTATTTGGTCAGGATTTCTCTATCTTCTTTTGTCTAAAAGGTATGTAACTTCTTTATCTATAAACAAACTCTCTTAAGATCTGATTTTTATGCTATGGAAACTTGTTAACTTCCTTTTTTGCTTGATTTCTTCTGTTAGCTGTTTGTATATGATATCCTTGTTGGAAAAAAAATGTTTGATTCTGAGACATGCTTTGCTGAAATTTGGTTAGTCTTTAAATCCAAATATGAAGTTAAGTGTTGAAGTATAGTTTGTTAGCATGGCTGGATGTTGAACCCGGCCTTCTCTATGGTCGGGTTCTCTCCATAAAAATGCAGAAAACATGCTCTGGTTTGTGAAGAGACTTAATAAGCAAGTCTCTATATGGTTTGGAATTATGTTAAGTTAGCACTAGGGTAGATGAATCTGACTTCCTAATAGTCAAATTCACCCCATGGTAGTGCATAAACAGTAGTTTAGCTTGCTGAAAATTATCCTTCAAAGGATATAAGTGTGTAATTAGGAGGAGCCTTAAGGAAGCGAATTCGAAATCACAATATAGTCGGATTCACTCCTCAAAGTGCCAAGAGTGGTCAAGATATTTGACTAAATGTTAGCTTGAATGAGGATGATTATCAATAGTCTCAACGAAATAGCCTCAGTGGGTTTAAATTGACTCCTCTCCATGGTCAGATTCATCCCAAATGAATAAAGAACTATGTTCAGTAGTGTTTGAAACCGTATCAAGGGTAAAGCGAATCTGACCTTTTCATGGTCAAAATTCCTTCCATAATGATACATAAAATCCTTTGGTTGGAGGTTTACAGGTGCTGCTATTAAGATTAACCAAAGAGATGTCTAGCTAAAGTAGTAATTTCGAGATCTTATTCAGCTCATGAGTAGTTTTGTATTTCTTAGAACTGTAATAGACGTTATTAGTATAAAACAACGCTAAAAAATATGAATTTGATCCAATGGTCAGGTTTATCCCAATTAAAAGTGCTCAAATGTTTATAAGTGATTGTCTAGTTTCAAAATAGCATCTAGAGAACTGGACCTGACCCTTCCCTAATGGGCAGATCCATTCTACTGATGTATAAGAGCTCAACCTTGTTCGAGGCTCAATGGTAACTGCAGGTCCACATAGAGGAAACCATTAGCTTCAATTAATTAATTCTTAGTATTCTGTTAGAAAATCTCTTTCATAGTACAGGTGATGTAACAGTAAGTTTATTAGACCATGTACACATTTATTTTGGTGTTGTAATAAATTGGACCGGACATTATGAATTTAATCCTCAAGTTGTCATTTCTTCTTATTAACGTGACAGCCCAGGAAGTTAATTATATTTTTCTGTAACTATAAACATTCATGTCTTGTTTTTCTACTGTCTTAAAATATCCATGTAATACGGTATATAATGATTAATACTTAATTGGAATTTGAAAACCCCTTCTCATTCTGCGTTTCAATTTGTGTAACTTATCTCAAATATGTGGATTTTCTTTATACGTGAATATTACGTTTCAAAATAGCATTGTTTAGGGGTTAAAAGGATAGTAATTATCCAAATCTGTTTCTGACTTTTACATTAAAGTTGTTGGACAGTTATTTCTGCTAGTATCCTTGATTAGTCATGCTTGGATAAATTGTCTAAACTACATGTCCTACGAACTAGCCACAATTAGGGTTGGTCAAAAGAATTGAAACAATCTAGGGCTAAAATATGGACATAGCCCGAAGCATGCTATCTTTAGATAATGAAATTCACTTCTAGGAAATCTTTTAGGTAGAACCATACCTTTAGTTTGAAATTTGATAAAGAATCAGATATTATTCCAAAACTACTGTAACCTACACTCGGGAGTGGCAACTCATGCCCCCGACCCTCAACTCCAAACATTAATAAAATGTAAATTAGCAACCATGGGTGCATTTCATGTGACGTGTTTTCCATGTGCTCAAAAACAACAAGTGTACACCATCGTAACTTGTCCAAGATAAATCCATAACGTCCTAATTGACCTTAAAACTAAAATATTCCGTCGAATAGAAAACACAAAAGATAATCGAATTTTGCCGCAAATAGGCACTATAAAATCGTCATCCTGATTACGTAATCAACACTCCGGTTCGACAACTCATGTCCCCGTCTTCAAACTTCAAATCATAATAAAATCACATGTTGTGATTACGGGTGCATTTCATGTGGCGTAATTGTAATACGTTCAAAAGCATAACAAGTGGACGTTCTCGTGACTTGTTTTCAAGATAAATCCATACTTATCAAAAGTGGCTAAATCTCAAAGAGTTTAAATATACAATAGTTCTAAAACACGTAAAAAATTAGATAATTTAGGCCAAATATTAATAGTTAAGCGACCATGCTAGAACCACAGAACTCGGGAATGTCTAACACCTTCTCCCGGGTTAATGGAATTCCTTACTCGGATTTCTGGTCAAAGAAAAATTAAAATAGAGTCAAAAATTCCTCGTTTGGGATTTCAATTAATGGTGTCCCGCAACATCGTCAAAAATACGGGTGGCGACTCTGAAAACTAAAATAAATCCCAAATCCGAATAATGTCACTTAAAGTGGAAAAACTTCCTTATTACCCTTTTATTAATTCGGGGGGTGAAAAAAGGAGGTGTGACAATGACACCCACTTCTTTCTTCTTCGAAATGACTCCTGATTGCAAAGCTTTATTTGTGGCCTGCATTGCCTCAAAATTGGTCACCATCCCATTCTTAATTCTTCTTCTATTTTTCTCCTAATTTGATGATGTCGGAGAACTTGTGATTTTCAATAACCATCAACTTTCATAATACTGTGGGTCTTGAGCTCTAACAAAGAACTTGTTCATTTGTTCCTCTTCAAGTGCTGGCCTTACCTTTGAACTTCTTATCTCCAACGAGCAGCATATCCGCCGAAGGTTTCTGTTGGCTTCGTGTTGAGGTTTTGAATGTAGAAAATGTCTGGCGCATTTCATGTGTTGAACCTGAATCTATCCATGAAGTATGGTGACATACACACCCAACTAACCCACTTCTTTGTGTTTTGACTGATATACCAAGACAAGGCGTCTCTTGTAAGGCTTCACATGAACACTTTCATGCGTATTTGTTCATTCTTGCCCACTCTACAAGCTTGTCACAATACGTTCTTAGATGCACCTTCGGTCACCAATACCATCGAAAATTTCAAACTTGGGAGGTTTGTAACCCTTCGGCAGATCCACATCCGGCTGAATACATAGGTCCTCATAATTTAGATCTTCAACACCTTTACCACATTCAACACTCTAAACTCTACCAGTGAGCTTCTTGACTTCCTCCGGCATATTTTTAATGAGAAGGTCCTCTCAGTCGATTCGGGTATGTATAGGAATTTGTTATAGGGTATGGGGTAAGGTTTCCACATATATCGGTTTGCTTTGATAGATTCCATGAACTTGGGTATAAGGATAGTCATTGGTCGAGTTTTAGGGATCGGGAGTAGGTTATGATGCATTCCGTGGAGTGTGATAAGTAGTGGTTTGTGGGTATTGAGTTGGGTGATGGTGGTGTTGTTGAGGGGTCACTACTGGTGGTGGGTTAAGGTTCTGGGGAGGTTCGGGATGTTGGTGTGGTGTGGTAGGACTTGGTGATGGGTTAAGGTTTTGTGTGTTTTGTGGCAGTGTTTGGTTCTGGGTAGTCGGGTTTTGCTGGTTAATGTCGGGAGCTTTGCGAGTAAGGGAGAGGTTTTCCAAATTCCAGACCTGCTCAAGCTCGTCCTGCAGTTCCAAGATTTTCTGCTCCAAACGTATGACCAACTCATTCTGTGTCGGAGTACTTCGGCCATCTGAAGTTTCAACGTTTTCTGCTATAGTAGCATTGTCTTTCTTGATACCACTTAAATCATCCATTTTCCCTTTTCCTTTTCGTTTGAGGTCACTTGGTGGAGGAGGAGGTGGAGGTCCTCTGGATCTGGTGTGGTATGTTGATGATGCCAGTATGCACGAACCAATCTTTGGAAATGGGAATAATAAAAAAGAAAATAAAAAGCAAAAGGTAATCAAGTTAGTAAGGTGAAATAAAAGAGTGTTTGCAATATTTAAATATGTTTCACAAATTCATGCAATAATTTGCGTCCTAATTTGGGGGACTCATTGCGTATGAGGTAGGCCTAAGCGACACACAGACTTGGAGAAAATTGATGCCAACATTTGCGTTATTGCGAAAAATGAGTCAAACCATTACTAAATCGACAATAATAATAAAATTACTAATGGAATCTAGCCTTATTACAATCTAAATCTATGAAAGAAGTTAAGAACATCATTTCCTAGTCTACTTGGTCCCTGAAGGACCTTCTCCATGCTTGGCTCTTTTGACCCCATCAATCAGGTTCCCCTGATCGCGCATATCCAACAATAAGTAAGCTTTTGCTAGATGCCCTCCTTCACTGCTATATGTGCCTTGGAAATCAGAGAGTCTCTTTCTCATATTCCCCTCGAGCTCCATCAATCCTTGTTCCAAGTATTCCAATCTTTCTGTTAACTTAGTGGAAATATCCTTCCTTTCCTTTATCTCCTCCATGTTCACTTTGTGTTGTGCCAGATGTTTGCTTCAAACTTGAACACCCTTTTACATAGCCTCTTATACGTAACTTGTGCCTCAACCACCTCATCTATGATCTTATCCTTTAAATTGACTCCTGGTTTGACGTCCCCTGCTACGTCATCCTCCAACCATGATAAATAGTAATACATATGACCGGTGTGATACCTGTCTGGCTCAATGGTTTCTCTTTCCATAATGATATTTTGGTTCCACATATGTTTCCCTTCGAACTTAAATGGGATGACATCTTCTTTGAAATCTACCTTGTACCAGACCATGTTGGAAACCCGAGGTATGACCTATTTTCTTTCCGCTTGCCTTATTACCTTTATGGGAGCGTAAGGATAGATTCCTCTCGATCCGATCAGTACCAAATGGGTATTCCTCATTGACCTGATAATAAACTCACTACTAGGAAACCATTCGAACATCCAATGCACCTGCTTGTCTGCCAGACTGTTGAAGAAACGCACCCAACTTACAATATTTCCAAGTTGTGCAAACCTTTCTGGAATAATTGTCATTTTGTTTGGGTGATGGTTGGATATGTAATAATTCAGTGGCCTTCGCAGAAGCTCTTGACGATACTCTCCCCTCTAAAAGTTTTCCAGCAGCCATACTTGTAGTAGTAGATTACAACCCTGAAAGTGTCGAAATCCCTGCTTGCACCAACCTAGAGCACGGTACTTTTCAGCTAAGATCATGCGGATGATGGTATAAGTTTGTCCCACGATGCCATCTATCAAGATCCTGGCAACCATGTCTAAGCAAGTATGAGTCCTTCCCCCTTTCATTGGAAATATCAACAACCCCAAGAAGCAGATGATGAACACATAAACCCCGCGGTGCACCTATCCCGGTGAAGTAATGACTAGTTCATCATGGTGGAGATTATACGACTTTCCATTCCCATAACGCTCGTAAATAAATTCAAAAGGGATGTATGATTTCTTCAGACAGAGCAACTCATCATTCTTCTTAAAACCCAACATTTTCAGAAAATCACGGGGAGTGCATTCTCTGGTACCAGTAATCCCTAACTATCCCATGGAAAATTGGTGAAGCCCCCTATTTCTTCTAGGAGAAGAGTCATTTCTATATTTCCAAATCAGAAAACAACTCTTTTCTCGTCCCAGAAATGGAAGCGACCTTAATCAACCCCCTGTTTTGTTGAGTAGTAAGGAAGGCAGGTCACCAAGTACTCTTCTCACATGATTTTTGTCGCAAGGCACAAGGTCTTTCCACCAGTCAAGTAAGAAAGGTGGGATGTTTTGAACCATTCCGAACCTGGGGATTTCATGCTTCATTTTCTGCAAACAAACAAAGTTTATCCATTTCCCCCTCCAGGTCTGACTATTTACGCAATAATGATCGACATGTTGGCATATTTTCTCCAAGTAATGCACGTAATATGATAGTGTACATTGGGATTGTGAAAATCCCGTTGGACTTAGGACAAGGTTCATCTTAGTGGGTTGTTACGTTAATAATGCTCCAAACCATACTAGGTTTAGCATGATGCATGTACATTTCAAGTCGGAGTAAGGTTTCTAGAATGGTTTAGAGTGGTACTCTCTAGTGGACAACTTGAGAGGGAAAGTCACAGAATCGTCGATTGTACCGCTGATCGACTAGTTTACTGCAAATAATCCTTTCCGATTTAAAGGGTGATTTTCAGGAAAGTGCGGACACTCATCAAGCGCCGCTATGCTGATAATTGCAAGAGTGGAGTATGATGTGGAACATGCTTTATGCAGAAATAATAGCACATTGCACAAGTATTTGCGTGTAAAAAGCAGTAAATAAGATAACAGAAGTGAACATGAAAATAAAAGGAAAGAAAAGAAAGACAAAAGAAAGAACTGAGTTTGGCTCATGAAAATGTGCGAGAATGTAATGAAGCAGGTAAGGAAATATGGATAATGTAGCAGTCAAGACGAAAAGAAATGGAGAGCATGTCAAATAAAGGAGAATAAGAAAAGAGATGTGCATGTCATAGAAAATTTAAACAAATAAAGGTGAATAGGGGAAGGGAAGTGCATGTCACGGAAAATTTAAAAAAAATAAAGGTCAATAAGATAGGGAATGCGCATGTAACAAACAAAGTAATCCACATAAGTCAAGTTTGTTATGATAAGAGCCTATGTGTAAATCCCCAGTAGAGTCGCGAAGCATTCCCGCCCCGTTTTATTGCGAAAGCGGGCTTCGACGTGTGACAACACTTTTAAATGGGTATTAAAAGAGAAGAGTCTCCACCTAACGATTTTTGAGGTGCGTTAGGACACCTCTTTGCAAATAACTCTGTTTAACTAGTCAATGCCACCAATGATGGGTAAGGGCTCAAGTTACCTCAAAGAGAAGGTGTTAAGCACTCTTCGATGTCCACAATTGTGGGTCCCAACGAAATTTTAAACTATGTGGATTATATGATTAAACTAGGCGAGCACATAAAGAATGATATGAAAGTTAAAAGTCCCATAATAGCATAAACCAGCATAAGAAAAATAAACTATATTATTCATATTTGAAGACCACTAACCAACTGCGTCGGTTTATACTTAATGACTCGATCCCTTATCAAGCATGTAAGGGAAAAATGGGGGTCCTATGTTTTTTAGCCTAAAGGATCACCCCGTGCAACATAAATAATACTTCGCAACTTCCTTTAGGTAGGAGTTGCTCATATTATTTAGCGGGCACAAACTATCATTTCCTGCTACTTGATTACTATGTTAAATTTGTTTACCTAAAGCGTTCTAATTCAATTCTAGATCGTACCCTATGTGTGCACTACTCGTCCCATACTTATGGTCCAAGAGGCTTTGGACCTCTATTTGGGCGGTTCTAGACTTCTCCTAGGTTGCTCAAAATGATAAAAACTAGGCGACATTCAAAACAATCAAGACATCACATAAATATTATAGGCCTAAGTTATCCTCTACACATAAATAATAAATGCATGCGGGCAGATTCAACAATACACCGTTTTCAGGATTAAGACGCATTATAGCCGTTAAGTCCTATAAGCATGATTCTATGTGATTCTGGATCCCAATATTATAGAGGTAGTGTTGCAGTTTCTGGTCTATGGGCAGATTAAAGGTATTACAAATATATAGGCATGACATCAACATTGTTCGTGTGATGAGACAGTAAGGCTATTCAAAAACTCAAGGTTTAAGACATTGATTTTATAAACATGTTTCATAGGCAGGTGATAATATCCTATAGGCAGGATTTGTAGACAATTGGAATTGATTTTATATACTTTATCCCTATAGGCATGCCGTCTAAGTGTGGCAGCGTAATGAAATCAACGAAAATAATTGATTAAAAGATTAGAAACCTATAGTCATGATTTCTAGATGGGCAGTACACTTGAAAGTAATGGAAGCAATTAATCAATTGATTATTTAAAGTCCTATAGTTATAGTATATAGATCATCAAAGCATGCATTATACTTCCTATAGGCATGTTGTCTAAATGTGCACAATGAGAAACAAGTACAACAAATGCTTAAACTAACATGCTTTGAGTGGTGTACAAGTATTAGACAAGTTAAGTGAAGTGTGTGATTTCCTATATGCATGATTTCTATGAGTGTGTCATATACCAAACAAAATAACAAACAAGGCATGCTGAACGAAAAAACCAAACATAACACATAGACCCTATAGGCAGGTTCTGTACTATTTTAATGCAAAAATTAGAATATACATGTTTCCCCAATTTCACTAGTACCCAATCGTTTGTTTACAAATTATTACAGGCCCAAAAATGTGAATTAGCACTGACTGGAAAATGACAAAACATAGGTTGAAACGAATACAAGCCCACTAAAGAAATTACAAGCCCAACACAAAAGTAAACCGGGGATATTCTAGGTCTTCAATAGTCTTGCTCTCCGGACAAACAGCATGCATAAACCACATGCCCACAAGTTAATCAGAGTGCACCTGAATCTAGTGCCTCAGATCTAAATACATACATGGCCCATTTCCAGGCCCAAACGCGAAGACACTTATCTTACTTAACCAGTAGCCAATGACAAATGCCATAAATAACAACCCATTCAAATTAATGGCTCAGGCAATTTTAGACACAAACATATACGTGGGGGAATACTTAGGTGTTGTAGCTAATGAAGAAACCGGATTATTCAAACATAATATCCGAAATAAGCACATGAATAGTAATAGAACAAGACTGTCACGACCCAAAATCCAGGCCAGTCGTGATGGCGCCTATCATGGAACTAGGCCAGCCAAAACCCAACTCGAATCATAATAAGCTTCCTTTTGACATTGTTACTATATCGATTACCCATAAAAGTTCCTTTAACATTTATAAAACAGATAAATCTATACTGAACATTTAAATACCACCCTCGAGAACCCGGAGTCACTGGTCATGAGCATCTACATATATATACAACTCAACAAAAATAAATTCTATAATATTAAACAAGAGAGGGACCAGGACTGCGGACGCATGCAGCCACCTTGTCAACCTCCGAGGACCTCTGGAACAGATATACAGCTCACCCTGCCCTAACACCTGAATCTGCACACAAGGTGCAGGGAGTAATGTGAGTACGCCAACTTAGTAGTAATGAAAATAAATCAGGTCTGAGCAGCAAGAAACACAAAAAATTGATGCCATCAAGTCACAATATTCACAGCCTTACTTTCCAGTAGTATAACATAGATATACGAAATCATCATGTCTTAAAATCAACTTCATAAAAAGCCCTTTAAAGAATGAACATTTTTAACAATGGTATGCAATGAATGCAGAAAATCATAGTAGCCCCTCGGGCAAAAACATGTTTCATAATCAGCCCCTCGGGCAAACCTCACAATCCCTCAGCACCTCACAATCACTCAACACCTCACAGCCACTCATGTCTCCCAATCACTCGCACTCAGTGCGCTCACTGGGGGTGTGTACAGACTCCGGATGGGCTCCTTCAGCCCAAGCGCTAATATCACTCAGCACCTCACCATCACTCTTGGCCCTCGGTCTCACTCGGTGGAACCACTCGAAAAGCCCCTCGGCGAAGTAGTAGAACGGGGCACTCGACTCGAAAACATCATTTTAATGTTCATGTAGTGTAAATCAGGCTGAGTTTCGGATAAAACAGTATGCACAATGATGCTGAGTAAAATCCATCAACAGGTAGTGAGGAAAACAGCAGTAAAACGCCCTCAAAGGTTCTAAACAGATCGGCACGAGGCCCCAAACACGGCTTATAGCCCAAACATTTCACAAATCTTTAGAAAATAATTTAACATAAGATTTTGAGTAAATATGCAACTCATTAGTCGCCGCGGAGAGGACCTATTCCAATCCAAAAATCAGTACGCGACACATACTCGTCATCCGACATGTGCGCCATTCCAAATTCAGTGAGAAAATAATGCAGTCCGGGGTTCCATACCCTCAGGACAAAATTTAAGACCATTACTTACTTCTACCGGGCCGCGACACTTGTCCGCTATGCCTTTGCCCCTCAAATTGGCTCCCGATTGCTTTGAATCTAGCTATAAACCAGTTCAACATCATTAATATATACTCAAGGAACACAACCCAATCGAAAATATTAAATTAAATCAAAAATCTCAAAATTCGGCCAAACCCAAGCCCCGGGCCCAAATCTTGGAATTCAATAATTTTCACATCCTTAAAATTCTTGTCCTCCCACGATTCTATGCATACCAAGAACACTAAAATAGGACCACAATTGCCCACTCAAATCCTCAAAAGACAAATAAATTTTCCATGCACCCTTCTTCCCCAACTTGGTTAAATTTCCAGAATATTTGTGGTTTAATCACTTAAGAATTGACATAGAAACGAGTTATGAAGTTAAGAACCTTACCTCCAAGTGATTTCCCTTGATTCCCCTTCAATTCCCTCTCAAAAGCTCTCAAGCTCGCATGCAAAAATGGATAAAATGACAACCAAATTCGCACTTCCGGCCTTTTAAACATTCTGTCCAGCTAAAATAATTCCTTCACTTCGATCGCAAACACCGGCACGCAATCGCGAAGAACAAACTTTCTGCCCCATCAAATTACCTTACGCGATCGCAGACACCATCACGCGATAGCAATTCATCAATACTTAAACCCACGCGATCGCAAACCATTCCACGCAATAGCGAAGAACAAAGCTCAACTCACCCACGCGCCCCTTTAACTCTACACGATCGCAAACAAGACCACACGATCGCACTGACCAAACACTCATACTCACGCGATCGCAAACCATTCCACGCGATCGCGATTAACAAAAATCCTGCCTTACCAATTAACCCTACACGATCACAAACGTCCTCACGCGATCGCGTAGAAGGAAACCAGAACCTTACACCAGCAGCAATCTGCCCAGAATTCAAGCCAAAAGTTGATTTGTTAACCATCCGAAACACACCCGAGGCCCTCGGGACCTCAACCAAACATACCAACATATCCCATAACATCATTCAAACTTAGTAGAGCCTTCAAAACACCAAAAAAACACGAGAACACCAAATTTACATCAAATTCAAGCCTAAGAACTTTGAAACTTCCAAATTTCGCCAACTACGTTGAAACCAACCAAAACACCTCCGATTAACCTGAAATTTTGCATACATATCCAAAATAATATTACGAACCTTTTCTAACTTCCGGAATTTCATTCCGACCTCGATAGCCTATTTTCCACTGCCAACCGAAAATCGCCAAAAACTAATTTTTGCCAATTCAAGCCTAATTCTACACCGGACATCACAAAAATATTCTGAACACACTCCTAAGTTCCAAATCACCTAACGAAGCTATACGGGCCATAAAATCCGCATTCCGAGGTTGTTTACCAATAAGTCAACTCTCAGTTGACTTTCTCAACTATTAGGCTACATTGAGAGACTAATTGCCTCAATGCTCACCATGACCACTCTGAACCTGAACCAACTGAACCAACACACATAAATGAAGTTGATCCATATAAATGAAGCAGAAATGGAGGAAACGGGGCTAAATTCTTGGAACGGCCGGCCGGGTCGTTACGAAGACTCTCAAAGAGGTTTCAATATAGGGGTTAAGACAAACATGGTGCAAAACTGATTCAATAGGAGTTCACATATAGGGAGGTTTACCAAGAGGATTTAAAATAATACATGCTTGAAACTAGTCCTATAGACACAATTCTATAGGGGTCACAGAGTAACTAGCAGGTATTTTCTAATCCTAAAGAAAACAGAAATCCTGCAGGTTGATCAGGTCTGGCAGGTTCAGTTATGCATCCAGGATTACCCATGGACTTAAGTACATTTAACACTAGCATGGCAGGATGATAATAGTATTACGCAAAATAAATAAAGGCGTTAACTCTATTATTACCAAACCAAATCCAGTCTCAAGTATTAAGCACGAAGCTACCGAGGCGAACAGTCTGATCCCATAGGAATAGTGGTATTCGATTCTACAAGGTGAATGATTTGATCCCTTAAGAATAATGTTACCATACTGTTGAAACAAACGGCCCGATCCCATAGGAGTAATTTAATATGTTGCCGAGGTGAACGTCTCGATCCCACAAGAGTAGAGAAATTAACCTCGCTCGCAGAAGTACATGCGAGTCGAGAAGACACAGATCCATAGTTCATCAAATATTTCCCAATTTTTCCAAAGTAAGAGGCCAAATCAATATCTTTATTCTAATCCTCAATCTTAGTCATAATCAAGGAAATCACTACACAAGATAGACACAAATAGCACAATTAAAGGCGTGATGTGAATCTAAATCTACCTGGACATATCATGAATATAACAACGTACGGACTCTCGCCACCTCGTGCGTACGTAGTTCCCCACAACAAGTAGCACACAATAATTAATATACATGTTTCCTCTTACAAGGTTAGGCAAGAGACTTACCTCGATTGAAGGTTCTCAATTCGGCTCTTCAACCTTACTAGAACTCCTGAAACGATGCCAGTACTCCAAAACTAATCAAAATTAGAATAAACTAATAAATATAAGTTCAAAAATTCATAATTTAGATATTAAACTAATTTTCCAACCAAATCCGGGAAGTCCATAAAAATCACCCCAGGGCTCACATGCCCGGATTCCAAAAAATTGTGAAGATAAATGTTACCAATAACCTCATGAAATCAAATATATAAATTATTCCCAATTCCATAATCATTTTTGTGGTCAAATATCATTTTTACCAAACCCTAGGTTCCAAAAACCCCGCCACAAATTTTCCTTAATTTCATGTTAAATCTACCCATAATCCGTGTATTTAACTCAAGAATATATATGGATCACTTACCTCTTGGTGTTGATGAAATCCCCCACAAAATGATCTCAAATTCGTCAAAGACAAAGTGGAAAATAAGAGAAAAGAGACTAAGTCTCGTAATAAATTCAAGTTTGTCCAATGATCCCTTCTTTATGATCGCGAAAAATGCCTCACAATCGCGAAAGCCAAAATTGCCACTGGCCAAAATCTCTCTTCTCGTTCACGGCTAGGCAGTCATGTTCGGGATGCATCATTGCTCATCCTTCCGCTTTCGCGGTCCCCAAGTCGTGTTCACGTAGGCCAAAGGCCTCCCTGCCTAGCTCCTCTAAATTCCTCTGCAATAGCGGTTGGGCCTCTGCGTTCGCAAAGCACTGCCAGGCCAACCTTCATTGCCGCGGAACCTTCTTCAACTTTGCGTAGGAAAATCAGCTTCCACTCCAATTTCCTTCTTCGTGATCATGGGACCATCTTCGCGATCGCGAAGCACACCAGCACACCAGCTCCGGGTGGTCCGAAACATACCTAAGCCACCCGGGACCCCATCCAAATGCACTATCAAGTCCATAAACACATTGCGGACTTACTCGAAGCCTCATAACATATAAAGCATCATCGGAATCAAGAATCGCACCTCAAAACCTCATTAATCAACCTCTAAGCTTCAAACTCATTTCAACCAACTTCGAGCGCGTCGAAACATACTTAGACAACTCGGAATGATGCTAAATTTTACTCACACGTCATAAATCAACATAAAGACCTATTCCCAAGCTCGAAATCCCAGATGGACCTAGATTACACCAAAGTATACTTCAAACCAAATTTAAATAACTTGAAAACATTTAATCAGCTAACTTTCAACATTAAGCGCCGAAACGCTCCTGATCACCTGAAACTCGATCCGAAGTCACGCCCAAGTCCAAAATCATCATACCCAACTTGTTGGAACCATCAAATCTCGGTTCTGAGGTTGTTTACTCAAAATATTGACTCAAGTCAAACTTGGCTATCTTAGGCCACTATTAAGGAACTAAGTGTTCTGATTTCAACCTGAACCCTTTCAAACCCGAACCAACCATCCCTGCAAGTCATATAATAGTAAAAGCACATAAGTGAAGTTTTAATTAGGTAAACAGGGATCTAAAAAGCAAAACGACCAGTCAGCTCGTTATATTCTCCACTCTTAAACAAATGTTCATCCTCAAACGGGTCTAAATCATACCTGGAGTGCTGAATAAGTGTGGATATCTGCTCTGCATGTCCTCCTCGGCCTCCCAAGCTGCCTCCTCGACTAGTTGACCCCTCCATCGGACCTTTATCGTATAAATCTTCTTGGACGTCAGTTGGTGAACCTTCCTATCAACAATGGCATCTAGATCCTCCTTATAACTCAAACTCTCATCTAACTAAACCGTGTTATAATCTAACACATGAGACACGTCGGCAGGGGTACTTTTGGAGCATATACACATGGAAGATAGGATGAACCCCCGATATACTGGGAGGCAAAGAAAGCTCATAATCAACCTCCCCAACTTTCCTCAACACCTCAAATGGGGCAATAAACCTCGTACTCAACTTTCCCTTCTTTCCGAACCTCATGATACCCTTCATCAACGAGACTTTCAAGAGAACCTTCTCGCCCACCATAAATGATAAATCACGTGCCTTCTAATTCGCGTAACTCTTCTGTCTGGACTATGATGTGCGTAGTCGCTCCTGAATCAACTTTACCTCCTCAGTGGCATCCTTCACTAAATCAGTTCCATATAACCTAGATTCGCCGGGATCAAACCATCCGATGGGCGAACGACATCGCCGACCATATAAAGCCTCAAATAGATCCATCTCGATGTTGGACTTATAACTGTTGTTTTGAGAAAACTCGACCAAGGGGCAAGAATTGATCCCACTGCCCTCCGAAGTCAATTGCACACGCTCTGAGAATATCCTTCAAAATTTAAACGGTCTGCTCCGACTGCCCGTCAGTCTTCCGATGTAACACTGTGCTGAGCTCTACTTGGGTACCCAACTGGCTCTGTACTACTCTCCAGAAATGCAAAGTGAATTGAGGGCCTCTATCTGATATGATGGAAACAGGCACACCATGAAACCGGACAATCACCTGAATGTAAATCTGGGCCAACCTTTCTGAAGAGTAAGTAGTCACAACCAGAATAAAGTGTGTCGACTTGGTCAGCCCGTTGACAATGACCCAAATGGCATCAAACATCCTCAACGTCCGCGGTAACCCAACTACGAAGTCCATAGTTATGCGCTCCCACTTCCACTCCGGTATAACCGTATGCTGGTGTAGGCTACTTGGACTTTGGCGCTCATACTTAACATGCTGACAATTTAGACATCTCACTACATACTCAACTATGTCGTTCTTCATCTGCCACAACCAATAATGCTGCTTTAGGTCACGATACATCTTCGTAGCACCTGGATTAATAGAATACTGAGAACTGTGTGCCTCCTCTAGAATCTTCTCCCTCAAGCCATCAACATTAGGGACACATAGGCGGCCCTGGACTTGTAGAAAACCATCCTCACCGATAGTATCCTCCTTGGCACCACCTTGTAGTATCGTCTCTCTAAGAACCAACAAGTGCAGATCATCGTACTGATGAGCCTTGATCCGCTCAAGTAATGTAGACTGAGCCACAACACATTCAAGAACTCGACTGGGCTCTGAAATATCCAACCTCACAAGTCTGTTAGCTAAGGACTGAATGTCCAAAGCAAATGGCCTCTCCTCTATCGAAATGAACAAACTATCCATACTCTCAGCCCTTCTTCTCAAGGCATCTGCAACCGTATTCACCTTGCTCGGATGGTAAATGATGGTAATATCATTGTCCTTTAGTAACTAAAGTTGCCTGTGCTGCATCAAATTAAGATCCCTCTACTTAAACAAATGTTGCAAGCTATGATGATCAGTGTAAACCTCACAGGACACCCCATAAAGATAATGCCTCCAGATCTTGAGATCATAAACTATCGCGGCAACCTCACAATCATGTATGGGGTAATTATTCTTGTGGGGCTTCAGTTGGCATGAATCATATGTAATAACTCGCCCATACTGCATCAATACACAACCCAGGCTAATGCAATCCCTGAACCAGAGGGGAACACTAACACCGTGTGTTGTTGTCAAAGTGGTTTTGAGCTTCTGAAAGCTCACGTCGCAATCATCGGACCATCTGAATGGATTATTGTTATGGGTTAATCTTGTCAAAGGTGATGCAATAGATGAGAATCCCTCCACAAACCAACGATAATAACCTGCTAACCCCAAGAAACTCATGATTTCAGTCGTTGTGGTAGGACGTGGCCAACTTTGGACTGCCTAGATCTTCCTAGGATCCACCTTAATACCCACACTTGATACAACATGCCCCAAGAAAGCCACGGAATCTAAGTAGAACTCGCACTTGGAGAACTTAGCATATAACTTCTGTTCCCGCAAGGTCTAAAGCACTGACCTCAAATGTTGCTTGTGCTCCACCATATTACGCGAGTAGATCAATATGTCATCAGTAAAGATAATGAAAAATAAGTCAAGATACGTCCCGAACACCCAATTCATAAAATCCATAAACGCTACTGGGGTGTTAGTCAAGCCGAGGGACAACACTAAAAACTCATAGTGCCCATACCTAGTCCCGAAAGCCGTCTTCGGAACATTTGAAGCACGAATCTTCAGTTGATGATACCCAAATCTCAAGTCGATTTTAGAGAACACCCTGGCACCCTGTAACTGGTCAAACAAGTCATCAATGTGCGACAACGGGTAATTATTCTTGATGGTTACCTTGTTCAACTAGTGGTAATAAATGCACATCCGCATACTTCCATCCTTCTTCTTCACAAATAACATCAGTGCGCCCCAAGGCGACACACTGAGTCTGATGAACCCATTCTCAAGCAACTACTGAAGCTACTTATTTAACTCCTTTAACTCTTTTGTAGCCATGCGGTAAGGTGAAGTAGAAATAGGTTGGGTGTCTGGTACCAAATCAATGCCGAAATCAATATCCCGATCTGGCGGCATACCTCGTAGATCAATAGGAAATACATCGGAAAACTCTCGTACCACCGGTATTGAATCTAATGTTATCTCTGTAGTGGCATCCCAAAAAAACACCAAATAGGCCAAACAACCTTTCTCGACCATATGTAAAGCCTTCAGGAATAAAATAACCTGACTGGAAGTACCAACAGACAAACCCTTCCACTCTAATATGGGAAATCCAGGCATCTCCATGGTAACAGTCTTGGCATGGCAATGTAGAATGGCATGGTACGGAGACAACCAGTCCATGCCCAGGATAGTCTCGAAATCAACCATATCGAGCATTAGAATATCCGTCACCACACAGGACCGGTAGACCCGATCCACAACAATAGAATCACCTACTAGCATGGACACATATACAAGAACGCTGAAGGACTCGTGAGATACATCCAGATAAGGAGAAAATAGAGAAGAAACATAGGAATAAGTTGACCTTGGATCAAATAATACCAAGGCATCCATGTGGCAGACAAAAATAACACATGTAATCACTGCATCGGAGGCGAATGCCTCTGGTCTGGCTTGTAAAGCATAGAATCTAGCTAGAGCACCATCTGACTGGCCTCCACCTATAGGGTGACCCCTACCCACTTGCCTTCCACCTCTGGCTGGGCGGGCGGGGGGGCGGGCGGGCGGAGTGGTAGCTGGTGCGGTAATTATGGGCTGATGGTCCTGGTCCACGGCCTTGCCCCGAAGTCTAGGACAAAATCTCTTCACGTGCCAAACTCCCCACACTCAAAACAACCCATCAGAGTAGGGATGTACAAATCGAACCGAAAAATCTTACCAAATCAAAAAGTCAAACCATACCGATTAAAAAATACGACTTGGTTTGGTTTAATTTGGTTTGATATTGAGTAAAAAAAATTTAACCAACCTGACATATAAATATGTAATTTTTATATTTACTTAAGATTTTATATCGAATTTTCTTTAAAAAAAACCTAGAAATATTTTGGATTCTCTTGGGGGATATATATTTTAATAGAATATGAAGTGCTCCATATTTATTGATCTTAAATAATGGGTTGTATGATCACTTACTTATCAAGCATTACTGAAATGCGTCTATCTCTTTATTCCTTCATATTCATTTCATATGTTAAGATCTATTATATTCTTGTATCTTTTTCGAATGTGAAGTGATTATTAATATTTAGGTACCGTATTGATTTTTATGTTGAATTACTAAATTCGGTTAACCTGAAAGTTGACATCAACAAAAAATTATTATTATGCGACTAAAAAAATAATCATCATGTGTTACTAATAGAATTCTCCCATAAGAATATTTTAATTGATAATATGTTTGTCAATTTTTTATATTTTTACTAAATATATATTTACTAATAAAATATTTAACAAAGTATGATTGAAATATTATTTAAGTAACACAAAACCCAAAAACCCGAAAAACCTGAAGAACAGAACCAAATTGAACCAATCCAAACCGATATAGTTGGTTTGGTTCGATTTTGATAAAAACCAAACCAACCCGGTCCATGTTCACCCCTATCTATGAGCAGTGGACTACTGACCTGAAGTCTGACCCTGATGGTCTGAATACCCATTAGAAGAATCCTGAGTAGTTGGGGGATTGTAAGTACTCTCTGAAATATAATTGAAGTAGATCGTGCTGGAGAACTCTGAGTGGGCGGTGGTGCTGACTGCATGGGCCTGCTAGACTGCCCCTCATAAATTGACCTCTGCCTCCAGGTGGGGCTACATTGAATCCACCAAACTCCCCGGGCCGCTTTTCCCTCGTTGCACACTCTCCGTTGTAGTTGAAGATACACTCGATCCTCCAAGATATATCCACAACCTAAAGAAAGGGAGTCCCCATCTCTGCCTCACGGCCATAGAAACCTGAATCACAGGGTGCAGACTTGCAATGAACCTCCACACCCTCTCTGCATATGTGAGGAGTATAATAGCTTCATGGCGAGACAAGTCAATGAATCTTGCCTCATAGTTGGTCACAGACATATGACCCTGACGAAGTTGCTCAAACTGACCTCGAAGGTCCTCTCTCTCCGAAGGTGGTATGTAATTCTCCAAGAACATATGTGTAAACTGATCCTAAGTCAAGAGAGGTGAACATGTTGGCCTGCTAAGGAAGTAAGCATGCCACCAGCTACGGGCCTTGTCCTCAAGTTGAAAGGTGGTGAAGTCCACCCTGTTGGACTCCAATTTCCCCATGTTACGAAGCCTATCTTACACTGATCAATGAAATCTTGGGGATCCTCTGACCGATCACCCCAAAAGTTATGGGGATGAAGCCTATTCCATTTGTCCAACTGCTTATGTTATCCAACGATCGCGACTTGTATGGGCTCTAGAACAGCCGCTGCAACTGGATGGACCCCGCCCGCAGGTAGTGCACCTTTGGTCTGATAAACGACAGCAACGTGGCTTGAAGCCTAAGCTATAAGGGTTTGTTCTCCCTTTCTTGCTTGAGATGTGGCTGGGTCCGCTAGAAATAAACTTGTTTGCGTCATAGAGTCCATGAACCGCATCATACGACCCATGACCTCCTGAAATTCCGGTGCAGTCATGAAATTTGTTGGGACCGGTTCAGCTGCAGGCGCCTCATCCTACTCCTCAATGACGGGATCCTTTACATGATCCATTGGTGGTACAATGGGATCAACTCTAGGACGCCCTCGTCCTTTGAAAGGAGTTGGATCCCTCTCCCGGCCTCTCCCTCGGCCTTTAGAAATGGGAAAGCCGCTCCTCTGTGAGAGATCAATAGAAAGATACTTACAACAATATCAACTCCACGATAGGATATAAATAAAGAGAGATTTCCTAACACCTTGTAGCCTCTCGAAGATAAACACAAAAGTCTGTGCACCGATCCGTAAGACTCTACTATGCCTGCTCATGATTCGTGAGACTTATGTGAACCAAAAGTTCTGATACCAAATTGTCACGACCGAAAACCCGTAATAGGTCACGATGGATCCTAACACCACCATTAGGCAAGCCCACAAGTGAACCTCTAATGTAGTATCCCTTTTTCACCTTTAAAATAGAAGTTTACTTTTTAAAAGAACGAAATAAGTAATATGTCAAGCAACCGTACATACTCTTTTCTCAAAAGTATTAGCGTGAGAAATACATAAACATAGTGATAGTAATGATAAGTATAACAGTACATAAATACTAGAAACCCCCCAAATCCGGTGCCACAAGTGCATGAGCAATCTAGAGAATATACAAAACTAATACAACCACTGTCTGATGAGTTATACACAAAAATAATAAATAAGGTAGAGGGGAAATCCGGTGCCGCAAATCGAAGCAAGGCAAGCAGCTCACCACTAAGTCTCCGTAGAAGTGCAGCTACATGCCCGTGTGACCACTGGTTGTACCTGTCCCAGTACCTGCACATTCAATGCATAAGTGTAGCGTGAGTACGTAAAACAATGCATATCTAGTAAGTATCCAGTCTAACCTCGAAGAGTAGTGACGAGGGGTCGACTTGACACTTACTAATGGTCAAACGGTAATAGAAATACAGAAAATAGACATGGAAGATGTACAACGAGTAGCAACGAAATAGATAAAAATAGATATAGTAATTCCCCACATAAATATATGTCAAATCACTGAACATGTCATAACCGGCCTTGAAGGATCTAACTCAACTGTTACCAAACCAAATCCAGTCTCAAGTATTAAGCACGAAGTTGCTGAAGTGAACAACTCGATCCCATAGGAATAGTGGTACTCAGCACTGCCTTGGTGAACGGTCTGATCCCATAAGAATAGTGTTACCATACTGATGAGGCGAACGGCCTGATCCCATAAGAGTAATTTAATATACTTCCAAGGCGAATAACCCGATCCCATAAGAGTAGACAAATTTACCTCGCTCGTGGAAGTACGTGCGAGTCGAGAAGACACGGATCCATAGTTCATCAAATATTTCCTTTTCCAAAGTAAAAGGCTAAGTCAGTATCTTTATTCTAATACTGACTCTCAGTCATAATCAAGAAAATCAATACACATGATAGATACAAATAGCAAAATTAAAGACGTGATGTGAATCTAAGTCTATCCGGACGTATCATGAATGTATCTACGTACGGACTCTCTTCACCTTGTGCGCACGTAGCTCCCTACAACAAGTACCACACAATAATTAATACCACTAAGGGGATAGGTTCTATCTTACAAGGTTAGGCAAGAGACTTACCTCGATTTCAAATCCTCAATTCGGCAGTTCAACCTCACTAGAACTCCTCAAATGATGCCGAGTATTCCAAAACTAATCAAAAATCGTATAAACTAATAAATATATGCTCAAAATTTCATAATTTAGATATTAAACTAATTCTCCAACCAAATTCGGGAAGTCCACAAAAATCAGTCTCGGACCCACGTGCCAAAATTCCGAAAATTTTTTAAGAGAAATGTTACCCATAACCTCACAAATTCAAATATATAATTTATTACTAATTAATTTCGTGGTCAAATCTAATTTTTACCATACCCTAGATTCCAAAAAAATCTCACAAATGTTTCCTTAATTTCATGTTAAATCTACCCATAATCTGTCTATTTAATTCAAGAATTGGTAGGGATCACTTACCTCTTGGTGTTGATGAAAATTTCCCACAAAATGCTCTCAAATTCGTCCAAGACCAAGTGCAAAAATAATAGAAAAGAGACTCAGTCCCGTTATAAATTCAAGTTTGCCTAATGATCCTTTCTTCATGATCGCAGAAAATGCCTTGCGATCGGGAAGGCCAAAATTTCCGCTGCCCAAAAATCCTCTTCGCGTTCGAGGCCAGGTGGTTGCGTTTGCAATGTATCATTACCCAGCCTTCTGCTTACACGCTTCCCAAATCACATTCGCGTAGCTACCCAGCTCCTCCAAATTCCTCTGTACAATCACGGTTGGGCCTCCGTGTTCGTGAAGCACTGCCAAACCAACCTTTGCGATCACGGACCCTTATTCTCGTTCACGTAGGGAAATCAGTTGCCCCTTCAATTTCCTTCTCCGCGATCGCGAAGCACACTAGCAGTTTTCAGCCAAGTTCAAACATGCTCCGGGTGGTCCTAAACACACCTGAGCTACCCGGGACCCCGTCCAAATGCACCATTAAATCCATAAACACATTGCAGACTTACGCGAAGCCTTGGAACACAAAAAAACAACATCGGAATCAAGAATCTCACCTCAAAACCTCATTAATCAACTTCTAAGCTTCAAACTCATTTCAACCAACTCCGAACACATCGAAACATAATTAAACAAATAGGAAGGATGCCAAATTTTACGCACAAGTCATAAATCACCATACATACATATTATCACGTTTGGAATCCTCAATGAACCTTGATTACATCAAAATCTTCTTCAAACCAAATTTAAAGAACTTGAAAACCTTCAATGCGCCAAATTCAACATTAAGCGCTGAAACGCTCCTAGATCAGCCGAAACTCGATCTGAAGTCATGTCCAAGTCCAAAATCATCATACGAACCTATTGGAACCATCAAATCCCGATTCGAAGGTCATTTTCTCAAAATGTTGACTCAAGTCAACCTTGGCCATCTTAGGCCACTACTAAGGTACGAAGTGTTCGGATTTTAACCCGAACCCGTCCAAACCCGAACCAACCATCCCCGAAATTCATAAAATAGTAAAAATACATATGGGAAGTCTTAATTAGGGGAATATGGATCTAAAGAGCAAAATGACAGGTCAGGTCGTTACACATATAGATTGTTAAAGTAGCTCGAGGTCTTATTTCCCTTAGAGATTATGAAGAATATGCATGGTGTGACGTCTACCATTTACCTGGATGTCATACAGTATTTGGGGATCCTTGGTTTCATAACAAGGAACTTGAATATGATGAAAGGATGAGAAGATACTATCTTGGAATGAATGCAAGATGGTATGACTTCATTCTTTTGAGTCAAGAAAGGGAAGGATTTTAGATTCGTATCACTTTGCGTATATGTTATCTAGAATATTCTTTTCCTCCACGTACCGTAAGGATTTAGTTCTAAGGAATTTAGTCACTCTGTGTTTACCTTAAAATGGATAACAATTCAATGTATACATGGTTTTAAGGATGCGTGATATAACTTGGCACAAACTAAGAAAATATATAAATTAATATTCCTCGAGTCTCACTAGAGGCAAACTTTCCTTGATTCTCGCTCGATATTTATTTTACTTGGTCTCGATCTTGGCCAATCTCTGCATCACGATCTCAGCGATCTAACTTCATACCATGGCTCGATATAACATGAGGTTAAACCTTAGCCCATCATGTTCCAGTCTCAATTAGTCATACGAAGGGCAAGCTCGGTTTTGATCGTATACAGATAGTCCCCTCGTTTCTCGGAAAGAAAATGATGAGAAATGATATGAATTTACGAACTCCGTCTCAATGGGTAATGATGTCGGCGATGATCCTGACTATGATGCAAGCAACGAAACATCCCGCGATCCAGTTTCCAAGGCATTAAATGCATGTCAGTCGCTGGCCGGCCACTACCGGTTCTGAACCGTCGCCACCAACCTATAAGTACTCTAGTTTTTTCTCATTAAAAGATTTACGCTCAAAGCTCTTCGTACTCTTGCTTTTTCTTCAAAAATCCTTTTGCTTCACAATTTCACAACTAAATTTCTTGTACTCTAATCAAACCACATAGCATCCTAATTCTCTTTTCTCTTGTTCATCAATGGTGAAAACTTCCAAAACCGTGCCGCAAAAGGAGGCTGTTTCTTCATCATGATCCGCTGGTGGTGAGGTTGAAGTGAAGCCCCACCCTGAGGAATTTGTTTCGGCAGGGTGCCCAACTAACTGACTTTATGATAAAAAAGACCTCCTCGGTACTAGGCCGATGTGAGCCGGTCTCGAGGTACATATGCACAATCACTGAAGACATCCTCGACAAAGTTAAAGAGGAATGTAACTGATACAAAAATAATATAGTAGTTCCTTCATCCAATGAATCGATCACTACCCACGTGGAAAGGTTTCTAAGTGTTTACACTTACCCCTTCACGTCGGTTCCCTTAGACCCTGTCATCGTCGCTTTCTGTAAGAGATATGACGTGACCCTTGGACAGATCCATCCTTCCTTATGGAGATAGTGATCCTCCTCCGATTCTTCACAAGCAAAATTGAGGGATTTCCTTTCACCCTCGATCAACTTACACGCCTTTACAGTCCCCGTATCTATCGAGGAGGACTGATCAAGCTTACTCGTTGGGACAGCAGGGCCCCATTCTCCAGCATAGATGAATCTCGGGACCGAGGCTGTATGGACCAATTTGTCCGAATAAGGACTTTGGATCCGATCCCTGTTGAAGACATGTCATTTCCTGAGAAGTGGAACATGAATCGTAAGTAGTACTTCGCCTTGACTGCTCAATTTAGCTGTTTTACTTCTTATCTTCTTTCCTCATCTATGTTTATGGTGTTGCAGTTGTGGCCTAGATGTTGGAACCAATTTCGGAACTAAAGCAATGGGTTGAGGGCCGGGTGTCACAGAGACCCTACTACGAGCGTGCTTGGGTGGAGTTGTCGAAGGGTCGATAGGAGGCTCGCAATCATGGTATGTTTCTTTCCCTAAATGGTTATCGTTCGGGATTCTTCTCAAACTTACTCATTTTTTTCCTTTATAGGTCTCGGGAAGGATGTTGCAATGAGGCCTCCATCTAGTGTTAAAGAAGTCCATCCCCGATCACCTGCTCTGAAGCAGGCCAAAGAGAAGAAAAGGAAAAGGGCACTGAGTTACCCGAGCTCGGAAAAGAAAAGACCGGCAAGGAGGCCTCGCGAGCCCAAGGGGGACACCGGTGTTATGCCTTCAGACTCAATCTGTGTTAAGGGATGATTCTGAAGAAGAATAGGAAGATAATTCCAAACTAGTGGCCCGTGTGCGAGTTGGTGCTTCAATACAAAAGTCCTCCGAATCGGAGATGGTCGTTGAGGGAGCTTTGGCCAAAGTTTCTGAACCAGAAAGAGTTGAGGCCACTCCATCCCAAGCTGAGATGGTCGAGAGAGAGACCAGGAGAGAGGCTTCTCGAGTAGTAGAAGATGTCCCGAGGGATGTGCTCAGAGTGATCGATATTTCTGGATCCCCTCAGGTTTCGGACGCTATGATCTATGAGGCCAATATGTTGGAAGGTCGCTCTTATGAGGATCTATGAGGCCAATATGTTGGAAGGTCGCTCTTTCAGTGAGAAGCTTCAGGACGATTTAGTAATGGCTCGGGATGACCATGCAGAGGTGGCCGAGAAGGTATTCCGAGTGATTCACAATATTGAAGAAGAAGGAGACAACGATTAACGATCTGATTCTACAGGTCCGACCGAGACTCGAACAGATCGGATGGCTCTAGACGCAAGTAGATGTGATACAGGTCAAGGCTGAAGAATTTAAAAAGAACATGGACATCTTAGCCTCGAAAAAGGAAACCGTTCAATCACAATTGGAGTCCGGTGAGACCCAACTCCAAGATGAAAAAGAGAAGGCCTCGATACAGGTCGAGAAGATCAAGGAGCTTCAGTCTCAGTTGGATTTGGCCGTTTCTGATAAGGAAATCTTGGCCAACGAACTCGAAGTGGCCAGATCTGAGGTGGCTGTGGCCAACACCAAAGATGATGCTAAAGTGGCCGAGTTTAAGGTCGAGGTCATCCAGTCCAAGGACAAGATCATGGTGGATCATGCAAAATGTCAAGCTCGAAGGGAATCCCTCGAGGGAGTTCATGCCCAGGGATTCGATATTATGCCCGAAATCAAAAATGCCAAAGTAGAGAAAGCCAGGGCCTGGAGGTTGGCCTTCCCTGAGGAAGACTCCGAGAGCTTAAGTGAATCTAAAGACGGGAAGATCCCGAGCATGGAGATGCAACCGTCGATGAAGACCAAGCCACTTAGGACTTTGTATTTTTTGTTTTTCTTTTGCATTTTTTCTGAGGCCATTTTAGTCGTTCTAAATTTTGCATTAGGACGATTTGGCCTTTTTAAAAAAACTATTTTATATAAATATAAGGCTTTTCTTTCTGCTCTCAAATTTTTCCTTTGCTTTATTATTTGTATTCACAAAGGTTGAAATGCCTTGGAAAGAAACAATATGGTTGTGTTCGAGGGTTCGAACAAACCTTGCCTTTATTGCCTTTCTGGGTTAAGGCGTTATTGTGGTTCAATGTTGCCGAAGTTTTTTCCCCAAAAATATCTTAAGTTTGAGACTTTGCCGAGGGTAGCCTTTTGAATTGGTTGTGAAAGAATTTTTCTTTTTCGAAGGCCTATTCTTTTTATGGATCTCAGATGTCTCCGAGCCGTGTTAAATTGGTCATAGCCTCTTAGTTTGGGAGCTGCCCATTGGGCTTGTTTTCCCATTTTATCCGGGATTTACCGAGATTATAGTCCCCGAATGGGGTGACCGTGGCCTTTATAAATCGGGGAGTTGCCTATTAGGTCTTTTGTCCCCGAGGCGCGATGACTTAGGCTATTTGAGTTGGATGGAAGTCCCCGAGTGAGGGAGTGGTCGTTCGTATTCCAATTAAGTATTTACCTTGGGATTGTTATATTCGGAAGTACGAAGCTCTTTAAGAGATCTAAAGAGGAAAATTTTTTAAAACATAAGATGATTGCAAGGAAAGTACTTCTCTTTATTCTCGATCAAAACAGTCATACATGCGTACATACTTTATGCCAGGGCTTGAGCAATATACGTGGGCACAGTTTGTTTTGATTGTTTGGCCCTTACAATAAATCCTATCTATTGAGACAGTCCCTTCATGAAGTAGTTTCTCGCTAGAGTTGATATTCGAAGATAACACATATCCGAGGGTATCCCTCTAATATTTGAGGTTAATAACAAAGGGACCTCGGATATTGTTGAATTGACATTCGGTGTTGATTCGTAATCGGGCTTGATTCTAAGTTAGCACGATTCATTGTTTCCTCGTTAAAAACCTCGCCAAAAAACCCATTTGGGACAAACCTGGTCTAAGGGAAAAAGAGTGCAATACGTGCTTTCAGACCTAAAGACTTCATGTCGTTCGCCGAAAAATCTATCGTCGTTTCTTGTTGACCACCAGCAAGTGTTAGTCTGAAATATAAAGGAAATAGAAAGGGGTCGTACCTGAGAGTAATACCGTTTTAGGTGAGATACATTCCAATTGCTTCGGCAGTTATTCTCCATTCATCGTTTCGAGCTTGTAGGACCATTTTCCCGAGATCTCGAGAATCTGGTATGGTCCTTCCCAGTTTGGACGCAATTTCCCTTCATTAAGATTTCAGGTTTTGAGGGTGACTTTCCTTAGCACTAAGTCCCTGACATTAAAATACCGAAGATTGGCTCTTCGATTGTAGTATCTCTCGATCCGTTGCTTTTGGGCGGCCAATCGGACGAGGGTGGCTTCACGTCTTTCATCCAATAGTTCTAGGCTCGTATTCATGGCCTCGTCATTTGACTCCTTTGTTGCAAATCGAAACTCTATACTTGGCTCCCCGACTTTGGCCAGTATTAGAGCTTTGGCACCATAAACTAATGCGAATGTGGTAGCCCCGCTATTGGACTTCGAGGTTGTGCGGTTTTCCTAAAGAACTTCGGGTAGAATTTCCTTCCACTTTCCTTTTGCGTAGGTTAGCCTCCTCTTAAGATTCCGGATGATGATTTTTTTGGTCAATTTGTCTTGCCCATTCCTGCTGGGGTGATAAGGTATTGTTAGGATTCTTTTGATCTAGTGATCCTCAAGAAATTTGGTTACTTTGCTGCCGATGAACTTTTTTCCATTATCACACACAATTTCGGATGGCATCCCAAATCGACATATGATGTGATCCCAAATGAAGTTGATGACTTCCTTCTCCCTAACTTTTTCGAAGGCTTGTGCTTCAACCCACTCAGAAAAATAGTCAGTCAAAAATAAAATAAATTGAACTTTACCTGGTGCCCATGGAGAGGGCCAACGATGTCCATTCCCCCACTTCATGAATGGCCACAGTGACAAGACTGAATGGAGTAGTTCCTCAGGTTGGTGAATCATCGTTGTATGTCTTTGGCATTTGTCGCATTTTTGAACAAACTATTTCGCATATTTTTCCATGTTGATCCAGTAATAATCGACTTTGATTACCTTTTGGACTAGTGATTCGACACCAAAATGATTTCCACAAGTTCCCTCAGAACATAATCGATATCTCCCGGTCCCAGACATATCGCTAGTGGACCATCGAACATTCTCCTGAACAAGGTTCTGTCTTTGAACAAGGTGAATCGTGTTGCCTTCGTGCGTAGGGCCCTCGATTCTTTTGGATCTGAGGGAAGCTTCCTGGTCTTCAAATATTCTATATATTTATTTCTCCAATCCCATATCAAACTTGTTGAGTTTATGTCGGTGTGGCCTTCTTCAATCACTGACCTTATAAGCTACACGACGACCTCCGAATTAAGTGAAGTCGTGAGGGCATCGTCCTTACTATTCTGATCTCGAGGCATATATTGCAAAGTACACTCCTTAAATTTGTGTAAAGTTACTTGTAACTTATCAAGGTTACCGTCCGTAAAGAGGGTCCATATTCCCAAGGACGTACCCGAATTTACCAACAGTTCTCTTTCAACCTTGGGTACTAGGTCCGGCGTGAAATCAGCCACGAAGTCTACCAAAATTTGAGACTTGATGGTTGTTCGGGGTCTATATTCAATGTCATACCCGCTGATTTCTATGGCCCATTTGGCCAACCTTCCCGAAAGCTCGGTTTATGCAAAATATTTTGAAGTGGATAAGTTGTTACAACACATATGGGGTGACATTGAAAGTATGCTTTTAGTTTCCTAGAGGATCTTATCAAAGCGAGCACCAATTTTTCTAGGTGGGGATACCTAGTTTCGGCCTCACCTAGGGTCCGGCTAACATAATAAATAGGAAATTGCGTACCTTGTTCTTCGCGGACTAGGACTCCACTTACCTCTATCTCCGATACTGCCAAATACAGGTAAAGTTGTTTGTATGCTCTCGGCGTGTGAATCAGCGGAGGGCTCGATAAGTATCATTTAATCTCTTCCAAGGCTTGTTGGCATTCCGGAGTCCACGTGAATTTATTATTCTTCTTCAACAACGATAAAAATTGATGGATCTTATCGGAGGACCTCGAGATGAATCGCCACACGGCGGCTATGTGCCCGGTTAACCTCTGCACGGCTTTTATGTTGTCTACTACCGTGATGTACTCGATAGCATTGATATTGTCGAGGTTGATCTTGATTCCTCGGTTGTATACCATGAATTCGAGAAATTTGCCTGACCCGACCCCGAATGCGCATTCTTTTGGGTTCAGCTTCATGTTGTATTTCTTCAATATACTGAAGGTTTCCTGCAAATGCTTCAAATGGTCCTCTACTCGCAGTGACTTAACTAGCATGTCATCAATGTAAACTTCCATACATTTCCCTATTTGTTCTTCGAACATCTGGTTTACTATGCGTTGATAAGTGGCATCAACATTTTTTAATCCAAATGGCATTACATTATAGCAGCAGGTACGATATTTAGTGATGAACGAGGTCTTTTCCTGATCATCCGGATTCATATGTATTTGGTTGTACCCTGAATAGGCAGCGACAAAACTGAGTATCTCGTGGCTGGCCGTGGATTCGATCATGCGATCGATATAAGGCAAAGGAAAAGAATCCTTGGGGCATGATTTATTTAGATCTTTGTAATCTACACACATTCTAAGTTTGTTTCCTTTATTAGAGACTACTGCTAAGTTTGCTAAGCATTCACGGTATTTTACTTCCCGAATGGACCCTATTTTAAGAATCTTGGCTACCTCATCTTTGACAAAAGAATGCTTGAACTCAGACTGTGGTCTTCTTTTTTGCTTCACCGGATGGAACTTCGGGTCCAAGCTTAATTTATGGGTGGTGATTTCCGGTGGGATCCTTGTCATGCCGATATGGGACCAAGCAAAGCAATCCATGTTAGCTATAAGAAATTGAATAAGATTTTTCCTGAGCTCGGGAGTTAACCCTGTGCTCAGGTATACCTTTCGTTCGGGCAGATGTCGATCAGTATGAGTTGCTCCAACTCTTCGACCGTTGACTTGGTGGCGTCGGAGTCATCGAGGACTATGAAGGATCGAGGGACCCCATAATCATCATCTTTGTCAGTCCCCTGCTTCTCTGGTTGGGTCAAGGCCGGGGTCTATGATTGTTATTTGGCCTCTTGTTTTCCCTTCAAATTTGACCCCTTCATTGATGAGAGTGCCGATATTGGAGTTACTTCGTCAACGACAAACATTTCCTTTGCGGTGGGTTGCTCCCCGTAGGCTGTTTTGATTCCCTCTAGTGTCGGGAATTTTAGAACCTAGTGAAGGGTCGAGGGAAATGCCCTCATGTGTGGATTCATGTCCTCCCAAGCAGGGCGTTACACCTCATGCCACCCTCGATCACATGGAACTTCTTCTCCTGGATGGTCTCGGCAATGTTCACTAGCAAAGTTATCTCGCCCTTAGTGGTTTCACATGCCATGTTGAATCCGTTCAACACTCGGGTCGCGGGCACTTCTTGATCATGTAGGCCGAGTTGTTCTATGACCCTTGATCAAATGATGTTGGATGAACTACATGGATCAATTAAAATACGTTTAACTTGAGTCTTATTCATGAGTACAGATATTACCAGTACATCGTTATGGGGCTACATGATCCCTTCTGCATTCTTGTCGTTGAAGGACAAGGTTCCTTCTGGTATGAAATCCCGAGTTCGCTTCTCCCTTGTGATTGAAACTGTGGTGCATTTTAACACTGGCCCTTGGGGAACATCGACCCCTTTGATAATCATCTGAATGACGTGTTACGGTTCTTCTTGCTTAATCTGTCTGTCGGCATCTCTGCTCCTGAAGTGATTCTTAGCTCGATCACTTAGAAACTCTCGAAGGTTCCCGTCGCTGAATAACCGGGATACTTCCTTTCTCAACTATCTGCAATCTTCCGTTCTGTGGCCACGATTTCCATGATACTTGCACATTTCATTGGGATTTCTCGAGGCTGGATCGGTCTGTAGAGGTCGACGCCACTTTGTATCCTTGATGCATCTGATAGTTGATATGATAGCGGATGAGTCAATATTGAAGTTATATTCTAACAATCGTAGTGCTTCTTTAGGTCCCGTATGCATGTCGAAACCATTCTTTCTCATGAGCCATCGAGATCTCTAGCCTCGATCATTTCTCCTTTCACCTCGAACAGGGTTGCGCCCAGGTCTGTTGCCCCTACGATCTCTATTATTTGGCTGGTATCTATCCCTGTTCAACAGTGGTTCTCGGTCAATGTCCCTTTTGACTCCGTCAATGGGCCTGATAGGATAAACGGACCCGGAAGGAATCCCCAATTGGTCGTCTTCGAATGATACCGGTTATGAACATCGGCCCAGGTAACAACCGAGTAATTAATCAAGTTCAGCTTTGACTATTGTGAAGTCATTGAGCTTCGTATATTTAGTCCTTGAGTGAAGGCTTGAACGGCCCAATCATCGGCGACTGGTGGTAGATCCATTTTTTCCATAAGGAACCGAGACACAAACTCTCTAAGCATCTCGTTATCTTTCTGCTTTACCTTGAAGAGGTATGACTTCCTAGTCTCGACCTTTATGGCTCCGACGTGTGATTTTACAAATAAATCTACTAGCATGGAAAAAGAATCAATAGAGTTAGGTGGTAAATTATGGTATCATATCATTGCTCCATTTGACAGGGTCTTCCCGAATTTCTTCAATAATACGGATTCGATCTCGTCATCCTCCAGATCATTCCCATTAATTGCATATGTGTAAGAAGTGACATGCTCGGTTGGATCGGTCGTTCCATTATACCTAGGAATCTCGGGCATGCGGAACTTCTTGGGGATCGGTTTGGGAGCCGCGTTGGGGGGAAGGGCTTTTGTACAAACTTTTTGGAATCCAAACCCTTTAATATTGGAGGTGCCCCTGAGATTTGATTAACCCTGGAATTATAGGTTTCCACCTTCTTTTCATTTGCTTCAATTTTCTTTTCCCCCAATTCAACTCGCTTCGTTAGTTCCTCGAGCATCTTCATGATTATGGGATCGGTCCCCGATTCATTTTCGTTCGATCTCTATGACACCAATTCGACCCTGTGAACAACTTCCTGGGACGTCTCGGGCTCGATACTTCTTGGTGCATGGTTCTGGTTTTGGAGTTATGCTATTGCAGCTTGTTGAGCTTGCAACATCTCAAAGATCACCCGAAGGCTGATTCCTCCTTCTTCACCACCATGTGTGCTCTGAGCGGCCGATCGAACATCCCTGCGGATGCTACGCTCGAGGTCAACGGTCAAATTTGCATTAATGGCCACACGGGAACTGACGTCGATTGGATCTACAATCGGGACTCCATCGAGGCCAACTGGAGGTACGTCGTTCCATGATGCTATGTTGGCGTTTTCATCATGATGACCGAGGTCATTATCCACGTGTATGGGTGCTGCTTGAGAGTTTGACATGTTGATCCTGGGATCAAAGATACTCACAAGAACAAGTGTAAAATAGAGAGTGTTACGAAGGTTAGTACCAGGCAATCACTATTATCCTTAGCCCCAGGGTGGGCGCCAACCTGTTTATCCCAAAAAATGGATAACAATTGAATTTATACGTGGTTTTAAGGATATGTGATATAACTTGGCCCAAACTGAGAATATATATAAATTAATATTGAAATTGATGGTGTAAAGAAATAAATGCAAACCAAACGAATCGTATAGCTTTGGCGCTCAAGTTATGTCAGTCTCGAACCAAGTGAAGATTCCACTGTTATATGAATAGAGTAACAAAATATTGAAAGCTAAAAGAAGGCAGTGTATTGCTTTGTATTGCATAAATGTAATCTCTTTTACAAATGATCATACCCCCTTTATATAGTAGGGGAGTCCTACTCTTGATACAATTCTAAATACAGTAAAAAATCTCATGATCGGCTAATTAATCGGCCTCTTCTTGCTGCGTGCCGGAATTTCTGCCGTGATCCTTACTCAATTATAGATATTCGGCTTTCCATTATTTGACTCGGCAAACTTTCCTCGAGTCTCGCTCGATCTTTATTTTGTTCGGTCTCGATCTTGGCCGATTTCGATCGTGATCGGTCTTTGTGTCACGATCTCAACAATCTAACTTCGCATCATGGCTCGATATAACACGAGATTGAACATTGGCCAATCATATTCCAATCTCGATTAGTCACACGAAAAGACAAGTTCAATTTTGTCCATATACACACTCTGCTCATTATCATACTTAAATGTGCTTTAGAGAGTTTTCCAGAGATTCTTTATCATTTTTGAATTCACTAGAGTCAAGATGATATATAATTTTCTTAAACAAACTTAATGTCGCTGTTTCAGGCCGATTTAACTTTCTGGAACAATCCATATCTCTCTAGTAACTCCAAGGTTATATCTTTCATTCACGCCATGCCTTGATAATCCCTTTATATATCCACTCACTTGGGTTTAGTTGTACCACTAACACAAATATTGCATTCGGATCGTCTCAACTATTTAGAAACCATTTAAGATTCCGATGTACACCACTCACAAGCGATATATTTCAGATATTCCCGACTTGCACACTTGCGCTTCCTTTCAACTCTTTAAGTATCAGTGTATCACTACTAGCTCCCACGACACAACCTCGACTACAACTGGTCATGTTAGAATTTTTTTGACCTTTAGAAAAACATTAAAATTCATCATTCCTGTATCCCACGAGTCACAAAAAAGTTATTCGCAAACTTGGTTGACTCGTACTTTTCAAATAACTAGGTCTTTGTGCTTTGTCTGTTCTCACTATTCCATTATGGAGATCAAGACAATAATTCCCTTTATTCACCTTGGGTTTATTGAACGTTCTTGAAGTGATATCCTTAAAATAAAATAAAAAAATACAAATATGTCGTAGCTATCATTTATGACTTAAATCATTCAATATACCTTCATTCAGATGTTCTAATTTGTCACATCTTGAGTCGCGATAATATTTTAATAAAATTTGATGATATCGTCACATTTATTTATTTTTAAGTAAATCATTAATACTCTAATATGTTGGTATTATTTATAATGCAAAGCCAAAGATGGTCCATTTTACTTCTTTACTTCATTGTCTTTTGTAAAAGACAAAGCGTCCCTCATCGGTTGTGAAAGTCTTTTCCTTCCCTTTATATTGAATTGCTCTTTGTTGGACTTGTAAAGAGCTAGTAAAAGGGAGTTGTCTCGTGCACATAAGAAATTGGCCCTGAAGGCAAAACGGGTCGATCCCCCCACCCCCTTCTGCGCGCGAAATATACGCGAGGCCTAATCCAAATTTGATTTTGCTAAAATTTATTTCTTCATTTTTTGAGCTTACCAGAATAGTGTCCAAATTCATTCTCTTTAAATTGAATTGTGTAACATCTGATTTATTACTTTGTAACTGTTATAATTAAATTTGTTGTAACTATATATATTAGGAGCAGTTTTGTGAAGTTTTTAAAAACATAGAAAAACACCTTCATCTCTCTTCTTTTTCAACCGAATTCTGAGAAATTGTTTTGTCCAAGTTCTAAACTTTCATTCACGAGTGCACGTATTTGGATGTGTTGTGAAACCTTGAGGAGCGACCGGTCTTAATGATTTGTACCAGTAGGGCCGAAATCGCTAACAAGAACGCATTAACAATTCATGTATTGTGTTGGTTGATTTCCCAATGCACACGCAAGTGTACGTGGTCGACAAGTAATATA